>OY292461.1:16785000-16790000 GCA_958496255.1 Camptogramma bilineatum
TCTGCACTTCCAGAGCCGTGTCTCCATCGAACACTAACACAACATCATCCGCAAAGGCTTGGGCGTAGTCATTCCTTTCTTCCAACTGCTTTAACAGGGGGTTCAAGAGGAGGTTCCAAAATATTGGACCACCTATTGAACCCTGTACGCATCCCTTACTGGTGTCTTTTGTATGCTCCTGTCCTGCATACCTCACCCTAACCTTGCGATCTTGGAGGTAACTGTCCACTATTCTCCTTATATTTACCGGGCATTCCTCTTCTGCCAGCCTGATCTTTATGGCAGGCCACCACGCACTATCGAAGGCTCCCTCTATGTCCAATGATATCATGACAATCAGTTTCTTCTGGTCTAGTTTGTTGCGTATGTGTTGCATCAGGTCATAGAGGGAGTCTTCGGTGCTTCTTTGTGGCATAAACCCATATTGGCGCGTGCTTATCCTAGGGACTAAATGCCATTTGATCCTTCTGACTATCATCTTTTCTAGGATCTTCCCTAGGACTGGCAGTAGGCCTATGGGCCTATATGATTTGGGGTCCGAGTAACTGTCCTTGCCCGGTTTTCTAAGGACGATAACCGTAGCCTCCTTCCAGGAGGTTGGAAAGTGCTGTATTTCCAGACACTTGTTCATCAGGGCTAGGAACAATTCCGGGTCGTGTTCTATGCCCTTGCTACATATGTCCGCCGTTAGTCCGTCCTTTCCCGGGGCCTTTTTTGGATTAAAGCCTGCCACAGATGCCCTTAGCTCCTCCATAGTAAATGGTGGATCATGTTGTTCATCATTTTCCTGGTCATTTACGTGGTTAGCTAGTGCTCTGGTCTGTCTGTGGTAGGCATTGTCCTGACTCTCTAGGTCCTCCGGGTAGAACGTGTCTGCTAACGTCTTCGCGGACTCCTCTGGGCTCAAAACCACTCCTTCCCTCATCAGAGGAATGTCTTCCTGTCTTTTTGTTACCCTTCCAATCACCCTGTAGATGCCTTCCCATAAGCCCTCCCTATCCTGTTTCCCACAGAACTCCTTCCAACTTTCTGTCTGTGCCTTCTTTACTTCATTCTCATACTTTTCTTTTGCTTGCAGGTACTCTCCGACGACCTTGTTCCTACGGACCGGCGCTGCATTTCGGATTCGACGCTTCCTGGTGACGACCTCCTTCTTCAGCTTCTCGATTTCTTCGGACCACCACGGCAGGGTAAGTTTACTATTTGTTTTTACTTTTTGCATGCTACTATTGCTTGACTCTACTATTGTGTGTACATATGCTTCTATTTTAACATCTAGTTCTGCTTTACTTTTAATTTTGCTTATTTCTATTTTGTTAATTTGATTTTCTTGTAACAAGCTGGCCAATTTCTCATGAAATATGGTCCAGTTTGCTTTTTTAGTGTTGTAGATTCTAGTGCTTCTTTTAATGTGCATGCCTTTTGCTCTTTCTAGGTTAATCTTAAAGGTGATAGCGTTGTGGTCCGAACTTATCCAGCCTACATTAACGGTCCAGTCGTCCACCAGGTTGAGCATCTCCGCTGTACAGGCCGTAACGTCCACGAAGCTGGTAAGGATCTTGGTGCCTCTGATCGTATCAAAGGTTGGAACGTCTCCCTCGTTGAGCACCTGCAAGCCCATTTCTTCCAAGGTACCGGCAAACTCCTCTCCCTTGTGGTCAACCTTTCGGCTCCCCCACCAAGTATTTTTTGCGTTTGCGTCCCCCCCTATCAGCATGTAACGTGCCTGTGTCTGCCGCTGTATCTCCTTTAGTTGGTCCATGAAGGGCTCTATGCTGTCATGGTCAGGTTCGAAGTAGTAGGATACGACCACGATCTCCCAGGCACTGGTTCTTATTTTGACCACTATGATGTTCTTCGTGGTGAGGTGTGGGAACTGGATTACGTCTATGTCACTGTCAAAGACGGCGATTGCCGCTTTGGTCGTTCCTGATCCGCTTTTGGTGCACTGGAAGATCCTGACTCCCCTGTAATCCTTCAGGCTGCCAACAGATCCAACATAAGGTTCTTGGAGGAGCGCGAAGGCCATCTTGTTCTTACTGGCTTCACGCATTATTTCATTCGTGGCAATTTCCTTCTTCTGCAGGTTTGCTTGAGCTACAAGATAGGCCTTCGCGCTACCATCTGGGGGTGAGTTGGGGCGTGCGATCACCTTAGCACTGGTAGGCTACCGAAGCCCGTGCTAATTTGTCCCATTTTCTGCGGATAACGCATTCATTACTGAAGGCGTTGTGGTTGACTCTATCCAGCTTTGCGTGCATGCAGTTACAGCACGTTGGCTCTGCTCCAGCGAGCCAATCCGCACAGTTCGCCTTCATGTGGTCCCCCCCACAGTGGCTGCACTTTTCGATCGATTCTTTGCAGAATCGTCGTCCATGCCCGTACCCAAGGCATAGCGAACACTGCACCAATGGTGACTGGTCCGCTACCCTTACGCGCTGGAGATCTATGACGACCGATTCTGCCTCTACTAAGCGCTGCCACACCTTGGGGGACACCCTCATGACGACGTGGCTCGTCTGGGGGTTCCTTGAGCGTTTCTTGTAGACGATCTCCATCTTTTCTGCTTGGTCAAGATCCCTGAGAGTCTTCTTGTTTTGGTTCCACAACGCCTCCAGTATGTCTTTGTCGCTGTTGTATTGGAATACGTCCTTGAGCACTACCAAAGGGTCCTTATTCTGCACCTCCTGAACATTCAGGTGATTTTCTGCCGTTTTCAGCCTCTCCTTTATCTGATCCCTTTCTCTTTCGGTCCTACATCCAACTATCACCTTCCTGTCCTTAGCTTTCCTGACCTTTTCCACAGCTATTCCACCTTCCTTCGCCCTTACCGCTTCTCTTATCCTGTTCAATATGTCGTCTCCAGTTTCCGTTTCATCCTTCGCTGTTATCACTACCGAGTGCAGCGCGGTCTGCTCAGGGAGCTGTCTCCTGACTGGCGCCGCTGTCACACTCGCGTAGGATAACTTCTCCTGCATTTCCTGCTGCTTCTCTATCGTTTCCTGCAGTTTTCCTATCCTATCGTTGCTTTCCTGAATCAGTTTGGAGTGTTCCTCCAGTTTCTTCATCAACTCACACCCCTCACCCATTTCCTTTACCTTCTGTGGTTCTTTCTCTTGTCCTTTTCCTGTTTCTGGTTCGCTGGTTTTCTTAATCCCCATCCCTTTTACGCTTTCTGCTTCCTTTACCAGTTGGTATAGCCTGTCTACGGCCTCCGTTATTCCAGCCTTCAGTTCAGTCTTTAGGGACTTCGCCTTGCCCAGGTTTATTTTGGCCTTTGTTAGACAGGCTTTCGCTTCTGTCACTCGGTCCACGTACTTTCCCTTTTCCTGAGGCGAAAACCACTCGTCCGCAGTCCCCTTTGATGTTCCGGGGGTTGGTTCCCTGCTCTCTTGCGAGAGTACCTTTTTTGGTTTAGGTTTTTGGGTTTCCGCGGGCGTGATTTTCTTAGGAGAATGTTGGACCTTGGGATTCTGTTTCGATTTCACCAATTCCCATTCTCCTATGCTTTTCCTGACATTGGATGAGCTCGGACTGGCACTGTAGGTAGTGTCGAGGGGGTTTTCTTGGGTCATCTTGGGGCTCGGAGAGCTCTCGTTCGATTTCTTCGTCCTTTTTACTGGAGTACGGTACCCGATCATCTTCAGGTGTCAGGGGAACACGTCAGGTGTAAATTCTAGTCAAATTTAGGTTTGTATAAGTTTTAAAAGGTTTTATAGTGTATATAATGTATAAAGTATATATATAGAAGTAGTGTATATAGTGTATATAGCGTCTGTTTAGTGTAAGTAGCTAGGTTAGGTAGTTAAAATTATTTAAAAGTGTCAAAAAGCAAGTTGACTCTACAAGTGTAGAGTCAATTGGTCTCTATATTAATTCTAGCACGCTAAAAAGCAAAGATTTTTATCAATAATCTGGTCAATAGTCAATTAAAATTATAAAAATTTTTTTGACTCTAGGTAGAGTCGATGTCTGTGCTGATTTTGGTAGCCCAGCTGACGCTCTATCATACACAAAAAACCGCGTCAAAATCGGACGCTTAGTTAGGGAGATATGAAGCCTCTAAATTTTCCAAGATGGCGTCCAAAATGGCCGCCGAATCTTAGAAATGCCGCTACTACCTCGGTTTTGAAGATAAACACACAGTGTTTTGGGTTTTCGTGATGCCCTGGCCAATGCCTATCTCGTCCCAGTGTCAATTCCGAAAAATAAAAATAGACTCTATGTAGAGACTTTTTCTACGTGAGTGGGTAGAGAATGCACTGGCAATGGCAACACAGAAAACGCTACTAAAATCCAATGACAATTGACAAAGTTACACGACTCTAAAGAAATTCAATATGGCGGCCAAGATGGCCGACCAATTGCTATCTTCGGCAGTTTTTACCCGAACCCAGCCGTGTTTGGTATCGCTGAATAGGGTTTTCTACCCTCTAGATAATGAGCTAGGTTTCAGGTCAAAAGCTTGCGGCCCCGATTTTTAATTTAGAAAAAACACATATATTTACTTAAAAATTTACACAAAAATTTCAAATTGAGCTAGAGAGATGCGAAAAAGTGGTATATATACTAGAATTTAATGCTTTATCTAATGAATTAAAAATAATTTGAAAAACTATGTTATTTAGGGTACCTCGTGTGTACCCCAAATTTTCAAAAATTTTTATCTCGAGTTCCAACTGATAAACAAGTGTCGAAATTTTTTATGCTGGCAGAGGGCCTACTAATGAATATAATTTGAGTGCAAAAACAATATGTCAAGGATCTCTTTACCGAGATATAAAATTTTGAAAATACCAAAAACTTCAAATGTCCATAAAAACGTGAAAACTTAACTTTAAGAGCAGCTTGAAGTGCCTCCGAGTCTTGCGCTGTGATGTCCAGGTGGTGGTGGTGTCAAAAGTGTCCCAGGTGGTCGGGGTCTATGGCCTCGTGGCCACGTGGTTTTTATTTTTTTGGCTTTTATTCCGCCAGGGGTGGCGGAAAAAATCCGGTCAAAA
>OY292461.1:16792500-16797500 GCA_958496255.1 Camptogramma bilineatum
TAATTCAGCCTGGTAGACTGTGCAGTGCGCTGACAGTTTCATTTTGAGGGATCTGGTTTCGGACTCTCTGCCCCATATGGACAGTGCCGCCCCAACCTTACCCTCAATTTTACTCCCGTCGGTGAAAATGCGCACCGCTTTGTCGCTGTGTCTGTCCACCAGCGTTTGGTCCTCCAGGCATACAAACTCAAGACTGTCCTTGTGTGCCGGATGTGGTGTTTTGGCGTACCGCACCATTCTCTCCACCTCCAAATCTCCTAGTGCTGGCTGAAGAACCCCTCTCTTGGCCTTATACAGAGCGGCTGCTTCCTGTATTCTTAAGTCTAGGGGCAACAACCCAGCCAGCACCAGTGCCGAGTCCAGGGAAACGGTACGGTACGCTCTACACAGTTTCTGCGCGAAACCTCGCTGTACCGTGTTGAGCTGCTTCTTGATGCACAGTTTTTCAGCTGCAGGTGCCCAGACACTGGCTGCGTACAGGATCACGGGTTCCACAACTGCGTTGTATATGATGCGTACCACTTCGGGATGGAGGCCCCAGTTAATCTTGGCGGCTTTTGCAAGCTGTTTGTACACATTCAAAGCTTTTTTACACACATTTGCTGCATGGCTGTTGAATGTGAGCTTATGGTCTATTGTTAGTCCCAAGATTTTCACTTCATTGGACATGCCAATGTCGATCCCACCCATGCTCAGGTGTGGAGTGTCATATTTAAGTTTCCGCGTGATTATCATCGCATTTGTTTTGTGCGGTGCGAATTTGAGTTTATTCCTGACACCCCACTCCTGGACATAGGCGAGAGCGGCATTTGCACGTCGCTGCACCTCCATCGCCGTGTCACCATCAAACACCAGCACCACATCGTCCGCGAAGGCCTGGCAGTAGTCATCCCGGGTTTCCAGTCCTTTTAGCAACGGGTCCAATAGGAGATTCCAAAGGATGGGACCTCCTATGGAGCCTTGGACACATCCCTTGGTTGTCTCCTTGGTGACCACTTCTCCCGCATATCGGATGTTCACTTTCCGGTTCTCCAGGTAACTATCTACCATCCTCCTGATGTTTATCGGACACTCTTCCTCAGCCAGTCTGTTTCTGATTGCAGGCCACCAAGCGCTATCGAAGGCTCCCTCTATGTCCAGAGAGATCATTACTATAAGTTTCTTCTGTTCCAGCTTACCGCGTATATGTTGCATAAGGACATAGAGGGAATCTTCGGTGCTGCGTTGGTTAGGTTAGGTTAGGTTAGGTTAGGTTAGGTTAGGTTAGGTTAGGTTAGGTTAGGTTAGGTTAGGTTAGGTTAGGTTAGGTTAGGTTAGGTTAGGTTAGGTTAGGTTAGGTTAGGTTAGGTTAGGTTAGGTTAGGTTAGGTTAGGTTAGGTTAGGTTAGGTTAGGTTAGGTTAGGTTAGGTTAGGTTAGGTTAGGTTAGGTTAGGTTAGGTTAGGTTAGGTTAGGTTAGGTTAGGTTAGGTTAGGTTAGGTTAGGTTAGGTTAGGTTAGGTTAGGTTAGGTTAGGTTAGGTTAGGTTAGGTTAGGTTAGGTTAGGTTAGGTTAGGTTAGGTTAGGTTAGGTTAGGTTAGGTTAGGTTAGGTTAGGTTAGGTTAGGTTAGGTTAGGTTAGGTTAGGTTAGGTTAGGTTAGGTTAGGTTAGGTTAGGTTAGGTTAGGTTAGGTTAGGTTAGGTTAGGTTAGGTTAGGTTAGGTTAGGTTAGGTTAGGTTAGGTTAGGTTAGGTTAGGTTAGGTTAGGTTAGGTTAGGTTAGGTTAGGTTAGGTTAGGTTAGGTTAGGTTAGGTTAGGTTAGGTTAGGTTAGGTTAGGTTAGGTTAGGTTAGGTTAGGTTAGGTTAGGTTAGGTTAGGTTAGGTTAGGTTAGGTTAGGTTAGGTTAGGTTAGGTTAGGTTAGGTTAGGTTAGGTTAGGTTAGGTTAGGTTAGGTTAGGTTAGGTTAGGTTAGGTTAGGTTAGGTTAGGTTAGGTTAGGTTAGGTTAGGTTAGGTTAGGTTAGGTTAGGTTAGGTTAGGTTAGGTTAGGTTAGGTTAGGTTAGGTTAGGTTAGGTTAGGTTAGGTTAGGTTAGGTTAGGTTAGGTTAGGTTAGGTTAGGTTAGGTTAGGTTAGGTTAGGTTAGGTTAGGTTAGGTTAGGTTAGGTTAGGTTAGGTTAGGTTAGGTTAGGTTAGGTTAGGTTAGGTTAGGTTAGGTTAGGTTAGGTTAGGTTAGGTTAGGTTAGGTTAGGTTAGGTTAGGTTAGGTTAGGTTAGGTTAGGTTAGGTTAGGTTAGGTTAGGTTAGGTTAGGTTAGGTTAGGTTAGGTTAGGTTAGGTTAGGTTAGGTTAGGTTAGGTTAGGTTAGGTTAGGTTAGGTTAGGTTAGGTTAGGTTAGGTTAGGTTAGGTTAGGTTAGGTTAGGTTAGGTTAGGTTAGGTTAGGTTAGGTTAGGTTAGGTTAGGTTAGGTTAGGTTAGGTTAGGTTAGGTTAGGTTAGGTTAGGTTAGGTTAGGTTAGGTTAGGTTAGGTTAGGTTAGGTTAGGTTTTTTTTTTTTTTTTTTTTTTTTTTTTTTTTTTTTTCTCGTTCACCTCTGACATTTTAGTCAAAGCCTGTTTTTTATCTTTTATTTCTTTTTTACTAGGAAAACTACATCATACCCAGAAGGGGTCTAAAGAAAAATTTCAACTTCATACATTCACAACATTCGGCCATTCTTGTTTCGTTCGGGTCTCTTTATCATTCTTCTCTTTCTTTGCTTATTTTAAGGTTACAGGTTTTCTTATTTCTACTTACTATTTCCTAATGTTTTCAGGTAAGTGCTTTTACATTATTTGCTGTTCTATTTCGTGCTACTACTTGTTACATTTATCTTATCTTATTCTTATCTAATCTTACATTGGTTCTTATGTCTATTGTATTTAGTTTCTTATTTTTAGTTACATCTTTTTATCTTGCATGTATAATTTATATATTCTTACAATATATATTTATCATACTTTATATATCTGCTTATATCTATTTCTTACAATTATATCTATTTTATACAATATTGTATGAACTTAGATCTAGGGTATTTATGTTTAGTCTATATGCTACTTATTTGCTATATTTATTTTTACATCTTTTATTCTACTTATGGTAGTTATATATATCTTAGAATATATATTTATCATAATTTATCTATCTGTTTTATTTCTTTTATTTACTTTTATTACTATTTCATTACAGTATTTTATAAACTTATCCCTAGAGTGTTTATCGACTAAAAGTGCATTTGCATTGTTTGCTTGTATTTTACAATTTATATCTTGTTCAGCTTCATACCTCCTTAACGCGTCTACAGGGCATTCGAACAACACGTGTGGGACCGTTTCGTGGACATCTGGTTCACAGATGCACGATGGATTCTCCTTACACTTGAATCGAGTCAGGTATTCGGAAAATCCACCGTGCCCTGTCATAGCTTGTGTAAGTGTTCCTGTGGGTGTGATTTGCCTGACAATTTTGTACGCTTGGACGGCGTCCGGGAAGAATAACTTAGTCACTGCCGCGGTTTCACCCGTCTTGTACCTGTCATTCCACTTTTCGAGCGACTCCGCACGGATTTGACGCTTGACAAATGAGATTGGACAGTACTCATAGTCCGGCCTCCTCTTTATCTTTAATGCCGCCTCTTTAGCCAATTGATCTGCCCTTTCGTTTCCTTCTAACCCAGCGTGTGCCTTAATCCAAAAGAGGGTGATGGTTTTGCCCTGTTGTCTAGCTGTCCTTAGATGTTCCCGGATTTCTGCAGCTATTGGGTTAGTGGAGTTGGGGTTAGTTACTGTTTCCAGGGCAGATCGGGAGTCGCTGTAGATTCCGTATGTTACGGCCGAGTGTTTGAGGATCTCCCTGGTTGCCACGCATATGGCTAAGAGCTCCGCCTGGTAGACCGTGCAGTGTGACGACAGTTTCAATTTTCGGGTTTTTGTCTCGGCATTGCCGTCCCAGAAGGACAGTGCTGCTCCGACTTGGCCCTCAATTTTGCTGCCGTCAGTGAATATTCTAACTGCTTGTGTGTTGTGGGTTTCCACGTCTTCTCGGTCTACCAGACTAGTGAATTCGAGGCCCACGTGTCCGGCCGGGTGGGGGTTCTCACTGTACGCCACCATTTTCTCGACGTGTCGGTCACCTAGTATTGACTGGAGTGCTCCTCGTTTGGCTTTATACAGGGCGGCTGCCTCCTGTATCCGGATGTCGAGTGGTAGTATTCCAGCCAATACCAGAGCCGAGTTGAGGGACACGGTGCGATACGATTTGCACAGCTTCTGTGCGAACCCTCTTTGGACTGCGTTCAAGTGCTTCTGTACTCCCAGCTTTTCAGTCGCTTGTGCCCATACGCTTGCAGCGTACATAACGACAGGTTCCACCGCGGCAGTGTAAATCGTGCGTATCACTTCCGGGTGGAGACCCCAACTGATTTTAGCGGCTCTGGAAAGTTTCTTAGAGATTCCTAAGGCTTTTCTACAGACTTCTGTCACATGGTTGTTGAATGTAAGTTTGTTGTCTATAGTAACTCCCAGGATCTTTATCTCCGTAGACATTCCAATGTCGATCCCCCCCACCTCCAGCAGTTAGGTTAGGTTAGGTTAGGTTAGGTTAGGTTAGGTTAGGTTAGGTTAGGTTAGGTTAGGTTAGGTTAGGTTAGGTTAGGTTAGGTTAGGTTAGGTTAGGTTAGGTTAGGTTAGGTTAGGTTAGGTTAGGTTAGGTTAGGTTAGGTTAGGTTAGGTTAGGTTAGGTTAGGTTAGGTTAGGTTAGGTTAGGTTAGGTTAGGTTAGGTTAGGTTAGGTTAGGTTAGGTTAGGTTAGGTTAGGTTAGGTTAGGTTAGGTTAGGTTAGGTTAGGTTAGGTTAGGTTAGGTTAGGTTAGGTTAGGTTAGGTTAGGTTAGGTTAGGTTAGGTTAGGTTAGGTTAGGTTAGGTTAGGTTAGGTTAGGTTAGGTTAGGTTAGGTTAGGTTAGGTTAGGTTAGGTTAGGTTAGGTTAGGTTAGGT
>OY292461.1:16802500-16820000 GCA_958496255.1 Camptogramma bilineatum
CAGATCGGGAGTCGCTGTAAATGCCACAAGTTTGTGATGGGCTCTTGAGGATCTCCTTGATGGCCTCGCGTATGGCCAGTAACTCCGCCTGGTAGACCGAGCAGTGCGACGACAGCTTCAATTTTCGGGTTTTAGTCTCGGCAGTGCCATTCCATATGGACAGCGCTGCTCCGACTTTACCCTCAATTTTACTGCCGTCCGTAAATATTCGCACTTCTTGCGTGTTGTGGGCTTCCACGTCTTCTCGATCCACCAGGCTTACGAACTCTAGGCTCATGTGGTTCGCTGGATGGGGAGTCCTCTCATATGGCACCATTCTCTCGACGCACCTATCTCCGAGTACTGACTGGAGAAGCCCCCTCTTGGCTTTATACAGGGCAGCTGCCTCCTGTATCCGGAGATCGAGGGGGAGTATTCCAGCCAGCACTAAAGCCGAGTTGAGCGAGACCGTGCGGTACGCTTTACTCAGCTTTTGCGCAAAGCCCCTCTGGACGTTATTCAGGTGCTTTTGCACCCCTAGCTTCTCTGTAGCGTGCGCCCAGACGCTTGCTGAGTACATGATGATTGGTTCAACCGCGGCTGTGTATATTGTACGAACTATCTCGGGGTGTAGGCCCCAACTTATTTTCGCGGCTCTGGAGAGTCTTTTGTATATGTCTAGGGCTTTCCTACAGGTGTCGATCGTGTGGTCGTTGAAAGTCAGTTTGTCGTCAATGGTCAGCCCTAGGATCTTAATTTTTGAGGACATGCCAATGTCGCTCCCGCCCATTCTCAGAAGTGGCGTGTCAAACTTCAGTTTACGCGTAATAGTCATGGCATTTGTTTTATGCGGTGCGAATTTCAGCTTATTTTTGACACCCCACTCCTGAACGTAGGCAAGAGCAGCATTGGCCTGTCTTTGTACTTCCAGTGCTGTGTCTCCGTCGAACACTAGTACAACGTCGTCAGCAAACGCCTGGCAGTAGTCGTTTCGGCTCTCCAGTCCCTTCAAAAGAGGATCTAGTAGGAGGTTCCACAATAGTGGTCCCCCTATCGACCCCTGGACACATCCTTTATTTGTGATTTTTTGGTGTTCTTTCCCGGCGTATCTCACCTTGACTCTTCGGTCTCGAAGGTAACTGTCAATGACCCTCCTCAGGTTGACTGGACAGTTTTCTTCCGCCAGTCTGGCCTTTATGGCTGGCCACCAAGCGCTGTCGAAGGCTCCCTCTATGTCCAATGATATCATGACTATGAGCTTTTTCTGGTCTAATTTGTGTCGAATGTGTTGCATCAGGTCATAGAGGGAGTCCTCGGTGCTCCTCTGGGGCATAAACCCGTACTGGCGGATACTTATCCTCGGGATTAGGTGCCACTTCATCCTTCGAACAACCATCTTCTCGAAGATTTTGCCAAGAACTGGTAATAAACCGATGGGCCTATATGCCTTTGGATCCGTGTATACTTCCTTTTTTGGCTTTCGAAGGACTACTACGGTGGCTACCTTCCAAGCCATCGGGAAATGTTCCTGCTCTAGGCATTTGTTAGCCAGGGCGAGGAACAACTTTGGGTCCTGAGCTATGGCTCTGCCGCAGATGTCCGCCGTCAGACCATCTTCACCCGGGGCCTTCTTCGGATTGAAGCTGTCCACCGATGCTCTGAGTTCCTCCATTGTAAATGGTGGGTCATGTTTTTCACCATGAACCCAGTCATTTGCGTGGGTTGCTATCATTCTTGTTTTTCGGTGGTCAGCGTTCTCCTGGCTCTCTGAGTCCTCTGGGTAAAATGTGTCGGCTAACATCTTCACCGATTCCTCCTCGCTCAAGACCTTACCCTCCTTCATCAAAGGGACGTCCTCCTGTCTCTTTGTTGTTCTCCCTATCACTCTGTAGATGCCCTCCCACATCCCTTCCCTATCCTGCTTCCCACAGAAATCCTTCCAGCTCTCTATTTGTAGTTTCTTTGCCATGTTCTCATACTTTTCTTTTGCTTGCAGGTACTCAGCGATGACTTTGCTTCTTCGGACCGGCGCTGCATTTCGGATTCGACGCTTCCTGGTGGTGGCCTCCTTCTTCAGCTGCGTGAGTTCTTCGGACCACCACGGCAGGGTAAGTTTACTTTTTGTTTTTATTTTTGGTATGCTTGTGTTGCATGATTCTACTATTGCATGTGTGTAACTTTCTATTGTGTTGTCTAATTGGGTTTTGGTGTTTATTTTACTAATTTCTGTTTCATTTATTTGTTTTTCTTGGAGCAAATTGGACAATTTCTCATGAAATTGCTCCCAATTTGCTTTTTTACTATTGTATGTTCTAGTTGTTCTTGTGATGTCTGTGCCTAATGCTTTTTGTAAGTTGATTTTAAATGTAATTGCGTTGTGGTCCGAACTAATCCAGCCCTCTCTGACTTCCCAGTCCTCCACCAGGTTGAGCATCTCCGCTGTGCAGGCCGTGACGTCTACAAAGCTAGTGAAAGTCATGCCACCTCTAATTGTGTCAAAAGTCGGGACATCTCCTTGGTTGAGTACCTGCAAGCCCATCTCTTCGAGAGTTCCGGCAAACTCCTCGCCCTTATGGTCAACTATACGGCTTCCCCACCATGTGTTCTTGGCATTCGCGTCGCCTCCTATCAGCAGGTAGCGGGACTTGGTTTGCCGCTGTATCTCCTTGAGTTGCTCCATGAAGGGTTCCACGGTTTTATGTTCCGGCTCAAAATAGTAAGAGACGACCACAATCTCCCAGGCGCTTGTTCTGATTTTAACCACTGCGATGTTTGTGGTGGTAAGGTTGGGGAACTGGGTCACATTCAAGTCTTGGTCAAAGACAGCGATTGCTGCTTTGATTGTGTCTGTTCCCTGGTTCGCGCTCTGAAAGATTCTGGCTCCCTGATAGTCTTTTACTCTGCCTATTGCCCCTACGTATGGTTCCTGGAGCAGTGCAAAGGCAATCCTCTTCTTGGTAGCCTCAAGCATGATTTCTTGCGTAGCCAATCGTTTTTTCTGCAAGTTTGCTTGGGCTATTAGGAAGGCCTCTGCACTTTCTGAGGGAGATGATGCACCAGGGACGCCTTCAGCACTGGTAGGCTACTGTAGCCCGCGCTAAGCTCTCCCACTTCTTACGGATCATGCATTCGTTACTGAACGCATTATGATCCGTGCGGTCGAGCTTTGCGCGCACGCAGTTACAGCAGCTTGGTGTAGCCTCTGCCAACCAATCTGCGCAGTCTGACTTCATGTGGGGTCCCCCACAGTGGCTGCACTTCTCAGTGGTTTCCGTGCAGAACCGCCTGCCATGTCCGTAACCTAGACAAAGCGAGCATTGGACGAGTGGAGACTGGTCCTCCACTCGTACTCGCTGCAGGTCGATGTGCACGGTCCCCACTTGAGTCATGCGTTGCCACAGCTTGGGGGATACCCTCATGACAATGTGGCTGGTGTATTGGTTCCGTGTCCGCTTCTTATAGGCGATTTCCATCTTCAGCACCTTTTCGTCAAGATCCTTAAAGAGGTCCTTGTTTTGGTTCTTCAGGGCTCTGATGATGTCTTCATCGCTATTATAGTGGAGAACGTCCCTGAAGATTACCAGTGGGTCCTTATTCTTGACCTCCTCGACGTTAAGGTGCTGCGCTGCCGTGCTTAGTCTCTCCTGTACTTTCCGCCTTTCCTCTTCCGTTCTACATCCTACAATAACTTTTCTATCCTTTGCCTTCCTAATTCTGTCCACTACTACCCCACCCTCCTTCGCATTCACCGCTTTTCGGATCCTCTCTAGAACATCTTCTCCTGTTTCCCCTTCGTCTTTAGAGGTTACCACGACCGAGTGGAGCGCCATCCGCTCCTGAGGCATTCTTCCGTTGCCGGCTGCCGCCACGCTTGCATACGTTCTCCTCTCTTCCCTTCTCTCTTCTGCCTCCTGGTGTTTTTCCAGAGTTCCTTTCAACTTCTCCATCATTTCGTTGTTTTTCTGCAACATCCTTGTATGCTCGTCTAGCGTTTTACGCAGTTCTTCCTCTTTCTTTCTATTCTCTTCCTTGTCTGGAAATCCTTCCTTTTCTTGTGGTGTTTCTTCCTCCTTGTCTTCCTCTTTGTCTTGCTTATTTCCCCTTCCCTTCACTTGTTCAGCCTCTCTTACTAGTTGGTACATTCGCTCCTCTAACTGTTTTACTTCTATCCTAATTTCCGTTTTGAGGTTTTTTGCAAGCCTCAGTTGGTACCTAAATTTAGAGTGGACAGCTTTTGCTTCAGTCAGCCGGTCGCGGTATTTTGTACTCTCTTGCTTTGGTGGGCTCTCCATCTCTTCGGCTAAAACTTCGGCTAAAGCACTTTTAGTTGTTGGTCTGCTACTCGGCCCTGCTTCTTGCGATAGCATCGCCTTTGGTTTCGGCTTTGATGGTTCCCCCTTAGTCACTTTTTGGGGAGGCGACTTCATTTTTGGAAGTTCTCCCGAGGTTCCGGCTCCAATTCCCGGTTTGGGTATTGAAGGTTTGACCGGTGTGGTTTTATTCGGGGAGGGAGAGGCCTTGGAGAATGTCTGGTCTAACCTGCCAGACTCCCATTCTCCAATGCTTCTCCTCACGCTGGTCTGCTGGGTCTTTCGACCGTCACCCAGTGTGGGTTCTACCTCCTCAGATGCCGATCTCAAGACCTTGGCAGCCTTGACAGCCTTGGCAGCCCTGGTCACGGGAGTACGCAAGCCGAACATTTTGGAGCGTCGATGTCAATTAGATTTGTAAGTTTGTATAAGTTTTATAAAAATCTAATTTAAATCTTTAAAAGTGTGTACCTATATTAATACTTATATCTAAAATTAGCCTAATCCTATTTTGTTTGTTTCAGGTTCCAAGGAGACCAGCGGTCCGAGTCTGCCTCGTCGTGAGGGTAAGTATTCGTCAAAGGAGCTAGGAGTTACGGATGGTAAGTGTAATTTCTACTGTGTATGTTGTGTCCTTTACTCTGTCTAATTGTGTTTCTTTGTTGCAGATGGGGGTCCCGGCTGGTATGGACTTTGCAACGCCAGAAGATGTGGTAAGTGACACTTTTTTATTATGTAGAGTCAGACTCTACCTATTACCCTAGTCCAATTCGCGCTCTATGTTTCGGTCCTAGCTAGCAGCTATATGCTACTGAGTAAGAGTCAATAGAAAAGTCAGTCAAAATAAAATAAAAGTCAAGAAAAATGTGTTCTACTCTACGTAGAGTCAATTTCAGTAGGCGAAACGGTGGTCCTGGGTATTCTCAATACACTAGAAAAAATCCCGTTCAATTTGGACTACTAGTCTAGGAGATATGCAGCCTTAAAACTTTCCAATATGGCGTCCAAAATGGCCGCCAAAATTTTAAAAGTCCGCTGTGGTCTCAGTTTTTATCTTAGATCTAATGTGTTTTGGGTTTCCGTGATGGCCTCGTCAAGCCCTATCACTTTCTGTGGTCAAAACGTGTATCTAGAGTTGGACTCTAGATAGAGTCCAAAGCTGTTAAGAACGACAGAGCTCGCGAATCCAAAGCCAGCACAGAAAATCCCAATCAAATCCGACTATAAACAAGGAAGTTATAGGCGTCCAAAGTTTTTCCAAGATGGCGTCCAATATGGCCGCCAAATCTTCGAAAAGCCGCTGCTGCCTCAGTTTTCAAGCTAAATACCAAGTGTTTTGGGTTTTTGGACTGGTCTCGCCGATAACTATCTCGTCCCACTGTCAAAATTAAATTTTAGAATTGGACTCTATATAGAGTCTTTTGTTACGTAAACGGACGGAGATAAGTAGGACGATGCCAACACAAAAAACGAAATCAAAATCCGCTTATAAATAAAAAAGTTACACAGTTTCTAAATATTCCTAAATATTTCAAGATGGCGGCCAAGATGGCCGACCTTTGTATATCTTTGTTGTTTTTTAACCGAACACCTTTGTGTTTGGTATCGTTTTAAAGGTCTCGCTGATACCTAGCGATTGGACTTAACTTTAAATCAAAATTCCCTCCCCCCGATTTTTAAAATACAAAAAAGAGCAATTTTTACCTAAAAATTAACACAAAAATTCAATTTTAAGCTAGAGAGACACAAAAAACGGGTAAATATACTAAAATTAAATGTTCTATCTATTTAATAAAAAATATCGAGAAAAACTATGTTATTTAAGGTACCTCGTGTGTACCCCAAATTTTCAAAAATTTTTATCTCGAAAACTAGCTGATAAACTGGTGTCAAAATTTTTAGTGCTGGCAGAGGGCCTGGTAATGATTAAAATTTGGATATAAAAATGATATGTAAAGGATCTTTTTCCAGAGATATAAAATTTTGAAAATCACAAAAATTTCAATTGTCCATAAAAACTTCAAAACTTAACTTTAAGAGCCGCTTGAAGTGCCTCCGAGTCTTGCGCTGTGGTGTCCAGGTAATGGTGGTGTCCAAAGTATCCCAGGTGGTCGGGGTCTGTGGCCTCGTGGCCACGTGGTTTTTGTTTTTCTCGTTATATCTCAGCCAATAATGGCGAGAAAAATCGAGAAAAAATGTCGTCGTGTAGAGCTTCACGGGGCCTTTCAGAAGGCACCAAAAAAGTGGTACCTCACCACTGATAATCCGGAGAAAAGGTCAATTGAGTGTCCAGAATTTCTTGAAAAATCACTTTTTTGGTAATAACTTCACGGATTTTAGTTCGAGCACTGCGCGGTTTTCACCAGTGTATGCGCCGTGTTACGCCGCGTGTTTTGATATATAACACTTTGGTTTTCGGTCACTTTTTACAATTTTAAGGATTTTTTCCGAGCGGATCGACTTTGTTTCGTGGCGCTCTGGGGCACGGATCGAGCGCGAATGGTTAGGTTAGGTTAGGTTAGGTTAGGTTAGGTTAGGTTAGGTTAGGTTAGGTTAGGTTAGGTTAGGTTAGGTTAGGTTAGGTTAGGTTAGGTTAGGTTAGGTTAGGTTAGGTTAGGTTAGGTTAGGTTAGGTTAGGTTAGGTTAGGTTAGGTTAGGTTAGGTTAGGTTAGGTTAGGTTAGGTTAGGTTAGGTTAGGTTAGGTTAGGTTAGGTTAGGTTAGGTTAGGTTAGGTTAGGTTAGGTTAGGTTAGGTTAGGTTAGGTTAGGTTAGGTTAGGTTAGGTTAGGTTAGGTTAGGTTAGGTTAGGTTAGGTTAGGTTAGGTTAGGTTAGGTTAGGTTAGGTTAGGTTAGGTTAGGTTAGGTTAGGTTAGGTTAGGTTAGGTTAGGTTAGGTTAGGTTAGGTTAGGTTAGGTTAGGTTAGGTTAGGTTAGGTTAGGTTAGGTTAGGTTAGGTTAGGTTAGGTTAGGTTAGGTTAGGTTAGGTTAGGTTAGGTTAGGTTAGGTTAGGTTAGGTTAGGTTAGGTTAGGTTAGGTTAGGTTAGGTTAGGTTAGGTTAGGTTAGGTTAGGTTAGGTTAGGTTAGGTTAGGTTAGGTTAGGTTAGGTTAGGTTAGGTTAGGTTAGGTTAGGTTAGGTTAGGTTAGGTTAGGTTAGGTTAGGTTAGGTTAGGTTAGGTTAGGTTAGGTTAGGTTAGGTTAGGTTAGGTTAGGTTAGGTTAGGTTAGGTTAGGTTAGGTTAGGTTAGGTTAGGTTAGGTTAGGTTAGGTTAGGTTAGGTTAGGTTAGGTTAGGTTAGGTTAGGTTAGGTTAGGTTAGGTTAGGTTAGGTTAGGTTAGGTTAGGTTAGGTTAGGTTAGGTTAGGTTAGGTTAGGTTAGGTTAGGTTAGGTTAGGTTAGGTTAGGTTAGGTTAGGTTAGGTTAGGTTAGGTTAGGTTAGGTTAGGTTAGGTTAGGTTAGGTTAGGTTAGGTTAGGTTAGGTTAGGTTAGGTTAGGTTAGGTTAGGTTAGGTTAGGTTAGGTTAGGTTAGGTTAGGTTAGGTTAGGTTAGGTTAGGTTAGGTTAGGTTAGGTTAGGTTAGGTTAGGTTAGGTTAGGTTAGGTTAGGTTAGGTTAGGTTAGGTTAGGTTAGGTTAGGTTAGGTTAGGTTAGGTTAGGTTAGGTTAGGTTAGGTTAGGTTAGGTTAGGTTAGGTTAGGTTAGGTTAGGTTAGGTTAGGTTAGGTTAGGTTAGGTTAGGTTAGGTTAGGTTAGGTTAGGTTAGGTTAGGTTAGGTTAGGTTAGGTTAGGTTAGGTTAGGTTAGGTTAGGTTAGGTTAGGTTAGGTTAGGTTAGGTTAGGTTAGGTTAGGTTAGGTTAGGTTAGGTTAGGTTAGGTTAGGTTAGGTTAGGTTAGGTTAGGTTAGGTTAGGTTAGGTTAGGTTAGGTTAGGTTAGGTTAGGTTAGGTTAGGTTAGGTTAGGTTAGGTTAGGTTAGGTTAGGTTAGGTTAGGTTAGGTTAGGTTAGGTTAGGTTAGGTTAGGTTAGGTTAGGTTAGGTTAGGTTAGGTTAGGTTAGGTTAGGTTAGGTTAGGTTAGGTTAGGTTAGGTTAGGTTAGGTTAGGTTAGGTTAGGTTAGGTTAGGTTAGGTTAGGTTAGGTTAGGTTAGGTTAGGTTAGGTTAGGTTAGGTTAGGTTAGGTTAGGTTAGGTTAGGTTAGGTTAGGTTAGGTTAGGTTAGGTTAGGTTAGGTTAGGTTAGGTTAGGTTAGGTTAGGTTAGGTTAGGTTAGGTTAGGTTAGGTTAGGTTAGGTTAGGTTAGGTTAGGTTAGGTTAGGTTAGGTTAGGTTAGGTTAGGTTAGGTTAGGTTAGGTTAGGTTAGGTTAGGTTAGGTTAGGTTAGGTTAGGTTAGGTTAGGTTAGGTTAGGTTAGGTTAGGTTAGGTTAGGTTAGGTTAGGTTAGGTTAGGTTAGGTTAGGTTAGGTTAGGTTAGGTTAGGTTAGGTTAGGTTAGGTTAGGTTAGGTTAGGTTAGGTTAGGTTAGGTTAGGTTAGGTTAGGTTAGGTTAGGTTAGGTTAGGTTAGGTTAGGTTAGGTTAGGTTAGGTTAGGTTAGGTTAGGTTAGGTTAGGTTAGGTTAGGTTAGGTTAGGTTAGGTTAGGTTAGGTTAGGTTAGGTTAGGTTAGGTTAGGTTAGGTTAGGTTAGGTTAGGTTAGGTTAGGTTAGGTTAGGTTAGGTTAGGTTAGGTTAGGTTAGGTTAGGTTAGGTTAGGTTAGGTTAGGTTAGGTTAGGTTAGGTTAGGTTAGGTTAGGTTAGGTTAGGTTAGGTTAGGTTAGGTTAGGTTAGGTTAGGTTAGGTTAGGTTAGGTTAGGTTTTTTTTTTTTTTTTTTTTTTTTTTATTTGTATTCTATTTTCCTTTGACATAATCAAAGATTGTTTTTACTTTTATGATTTTTCTACTTATTTTTTGTTTTGCAATCACACTTTTGATAAGGGTGATTTTTATTAGTTTAGTGCTTATTATGTAATATTTTTATTTGTGCTTACTTATGCTTGTTATTTTTGTAGTTTTTATATTTTAATGATAAATATTTATTAAATATATATTATGTTTATATTTACAATGTTATCATAATTTATCTTTTCTTAATTCAGTAAAAACAATCTTACGTAATATTTTACATATTTTTATTTTTATTTTTATTTGCGAAATCAAAATTATAGTACACTTTTTTATAATTATTTTGCCTTCAGCAAGTAATTTATCTTAAGGTGCTTAATTCTACTTATTTTTTATAATTTTTTATGTTTTTAGTATTTTGTATTTTGTTTTTTATTTTTATTATTTTTATGTAATTTTTTGTTTTATTAATATATATCTTATATACATTATATATATATATAATTTTATGTATCCTTATTTCTACTAATTACTATTCTAGTTACTCTTTCACAATATTCAATGAACACGCTTCTCTTCTGTTCATCTTTCATAATCAAACTTAAATTACTTAATTCTAATTTACAATCTAATTTTTGTTCCACTTCAAATCTCGCTAGTCCATTAATGGGGCAGTCGAGCAATATATGCGGCACCGACTCGCTTATTCCCGGCTCGCACGCGCACGATGGGTTCTCCTTGCATTTAAATCGAGTCAAATACTCAGAGAACCCCCCGTGCCCAGTCATTATCTGCGTTATGATGTTATTTAATTCAATCTTTCTAACAATTTTATAGGCCTCTATTGCATCCGGGAAAAACAATTTGGTTACTCCTGCGGTTTCGCCTGACCCGTATCTACGGTTCCATTCGTCAATCGACTCCAATCGGATTTGTCGCTTGACGAACGAAACCGGACACAGGTCATAATCAGGGCGTCTTTTGATGTTTTTCGCCGCTTCCTTGGCCAGCTCGTCTGCCCTTTCATTGCCGTCCAGTCCTGCGTGGGCTTTAATCCAGAATAAGGATATTTCCTTATTCTGGACCATGCTCGCTGTAATGTTCTCGCGAGCCTCCACGGCTAGAGGATGGACTGAGCTCGCATTAGTGATAGACTCCAGTGCTGCTCTAGAGTCGCTATACACTCCGTAACTTTGTTCACTGCGTTTAAGTATCTCCCTGGTGGCTCTGCATATTGCCAGTAGCTCTGCTTGATAAACTGTGCAATATGACGGCAGTTTCAATTTGAGGCATTTGATTTCGGCATCTCCTTTCCAAAATGTCAGCGCAGCTCCAACCTTTTCTTCAATTTTACTGCCGTCGGTGAATATTTTAATTTCTTGATCATTGTGGCTATCTACGGCGGCTCGATCTGTCAGATTTACGAATTCCAAACACTTGCGTTCTGCTGGGTGAGGTAAATTGGCATAGCACACCCTTGTCTCCACTTCTCTATCTGCTATTGCCGGCAGGGGCACCCCTCGCTTGGTCTCATACAATGCGGCTGCCTCTTGTATCCTGAGATCTAATGGGATTAGACCCGCCAGCAATAGGGCCGAGTTAAGAGACACGGTGCGATATGCTTTCGTCATTTTCTGAGCGAAACCTCTCTGGACCGTATTTAGCTGTTTCTGGATCGTTATCTTTTTTGTTTCCTGTGCCCACACACTGGACGCATACATTATTACTGGCTCTATTGTTGCTGTGTAAATGGTCCTGATTATTTCGGGGTGAAGGCCCCAACTGACCTTGGCAGCTGTGGCAAGTTTTTTGTAAATATTTAAGGCCTTCCTACAGACGTTGACCGCATGGTTGTTGAAGGTCAACTTACTGTCGATTGTCAACCCCAAGATCTTGATTTCGTCTGACATTTCAATATCAACCCCGCCCATTCTCAGCAATGGTATGTCAAATTTTAGCTTTCGGGTTATCACCATTGCATTAGTTTTATGTGGAGCGAACTTTAACTTATACTTGACACCCCATTCCTGAACATAGGCAAGGGCGGCGTTGGCTTGTGTCTGGACCTCCAGTGCAGTATTACCGTCGAAGACCAGTACTACATCGTCGGCAAAAGCCTGACAGTAGTCCTGTCGTTGTGCGAGGCCTTTAAGAAGGGAGTCTAAAAGAAGATTCCATAGGATTGGTCCGCCTATGGAACCTTGGACGCATCCTTTGTCTGTCTTCTTAGAGTATTCCTGCCCTGCATACCGTACACTTACTCTCCGATCGCGTAGATAACTATCTAAGAGTCTTCTTAAATTTACGGGACACTTTTCCTCTGCCAATCTGGTTCTTATTGCTGGCCACCATGCGCTGTCAAAAGCTCCCTCTATGTCCAATGATATCAATGCTATCAGTTTTTTCTGCTCCAATTTAGATTTAATGTGCTGCATTAGATCATAGAGGGAGTCTTCAGTGCTCTTCTGGGGCATAAAACCATACTGACGAGTACTCATCTGGGGGAGTATGTGCCATTTAATACGTCCAACGAGCATTTTTTCTAGGACTTTCCCCATAACTGGTAAAAGTCCTATCGGTCTATATGCTTTCGGGTTGGTGTAGTCTTCTTTTCCTGGCTTTCTGAGAACTACGACTATTGCCTTTTTCCAGATGGTTGGGAAATGGTGTAGTTTTAGACATTTGTTGGCAAGAGCAAGGAAGGTGTCAGGATCGTGTGCTATTGCCTTACTGCATATATCAGCCGTTAGACCATCATTACCTGGGGCCTTTTTCGGGCTAAAGCTTTCCACCGCTGAACGTAATTCCTCCATGGTGAACGGTGGGTCATGATATTCATCATGGACCCAATCGTTCACTTGGTCAGCCTGTACTCTCATTATTTGGTGGTCAGCACTGTCCAGCCCTTCCAAGTCCTCCGGGTAGAAGGTCTCGGCTAATACTTGTGCAGATTTTTCGGCACATAACACTTTCCCATTTATCACCAGAGGAACATCTTCTTGTCTTTTTGTTGTCCTTCCTATGACCCTGTATATTCCTTCCCATAGTCCTTCTCTATCTTGTTTCCCACAAAACTCCTTCCAACTATCAATTTGTGCCTTCTTGGCAGTAAACTCATATTTTTCTTTTGCTTGCAGGTACTCATCGACGACCAGACTCCTCCGGACCGGCGCTGCACATCGGATTCGACGCTTCTTGGTTCTGACTTCATTCTTCAGCTTCGCAAGTTCTTCAGACCACCATGGTAAGTTAATTTTATTTATTGTTTTCTTTTTTGGTATACTATTATTGCATGCTTCTATTATTGTATTTATATATGATTCTACTTTACTATCTAGTTCTTTTTGATTTCCTATTACATTTATTTCTTCCTCGTTTATTTTGTTCTCTTCTTGTAGTTCAGCTAATTTTTCACAAAATTGACTCCATTTTGCTTTTTTAGTATTATAAATTCTTGTTGTTCTTTCTATGTCTATCCCTTTAGCTTTAATTAGTCTTATTTTAAACGTTATAGTGTTATGATCTGAGCTTACGAAGCCTTCATTGACTTTCCAGTCTTCGATTAAACTCAGCATTTCCGTTGTGCAGGCCGTCACATCGACGAAGCTGGTGT
Source organism: Camptogramma bilineatum (assembly GCA_958496255.1). Lineage (NCBI taxonomy): Eukaryota > Metazoa > Arthropoda > Insecta > Lepidoptera > Geometridae > Camptogramma > Camptogramma bilineatum. The sequence continues at coordinate 16,815,260 of OY292461.1, forward strand.
ACCTCTTATTGCCACTTCTTTCTGCCCTTATGGTATCGAAGGTTGGCACGTTCCCATTATTAAGTATTTGCAAGTCTGTCTCCTCAATGAATCCTGCAAGTTCCTCGCCTTTGTAGTCGACGATCTTGCTACCCCACCATGTACTTTTTGCATTTGCGTCACCACCAATCACCATGTACTTTGGTTTTTCTTGCCGTTCTATCTTCATCAGCTGTTCCAGGAAAGGCTCTATGGTACAATGATCAGGCTCGAAATAATACGAGACCACCAAGATCTCCCAAGCACTAGTTCTTAGCTTCACCACTACGATGTTATTTGTGGTGAAATTCGGTAGTTGGATAACGTCCATTTTATCATCGAAAACTGCGATTGCAGCTTTTATGGTACCGTTTCCATTACTAGTGTTCTGGAAGATCCTGGCCCCCCGATAATCCTTCATTCTGCCGATCGCTCCAACATATGGTTCCTGGATCAGTGCAAAGGCCATTTTCATTTCGTTAGCCTGTAGCATTAGCTCGTTTGTTGCCAATTCTTTTTTCTGCAGGTTCGCTTGAGCCACGACGTATGCCTTTGCACTGACTGATGAAGATGTATTGCCCGGGACCACCTTAACACTGGTAAGAAATCGTAGACCGTGCTATAGTGTCCCATCTCTTCCTGATTGGGCAATCAGTGCTGAACGCATTGTGGTCTACTTTTTCGTACTTTGCACGTGTGCAATTGCAGCAAGTCGGAGCCACTCCTGCAAGCAACTCCGCACATTCAGCTTTCATGTGGGCTCCCCCACAGTGGCTGCATTTTTCCTCAGTATCCTTGCAGAATCTTCGACCGTGCCCATATCCAAGGCACAATGAGCATTGGACCAGTGGCGACTGGTCTGCCACCTTCACCCGTTGGAGGTCGATCATAATCGATTCTACAACGACCAAGCGCTGCCATACTGCGGGAGAGACCCTCAAGACCACACTGCTCGTTTGGGGGTTTCGCGAACGTTTCCTAAACAAGATTTCTACCTTGTTATCCTTTGCCTGTAAATCCATGAGTACTCTTTTGTTCTGACTCCAGAGAGCTTCCACGATGTCTTTATCAGTATTGTACTGAAAGACATCCTTCAGTACCACTAGAGGGTCCTTATTCTTGACCTCTTGCACATTCAGGTGTTCTTCAGCTCTCTTAAGTCTCTCCTTTATTTGCTCCCTGTCTTTCTCTGTTCTACATCCTACTATGACTTTTCGATCTTTTGCTTTACGTATGTTCTCTACTTCTATTCCTCCGTCCTTCGCTTTCACTACTTCCCTTATTCTGTTGAATATTTGCTCTCCGGTTTCAGTTTCCTTTTTGGCAGTGACCACCACGGAGTGTAGCGCCGCCCGCTCTGGAAAATGCCTTTCGGGTCGTGTCGCAGCCACCACACTCGCATAAGAAAGCTTTTCTTGGATCACATTTTGCCTTTCAATTGATTCCTTCAAGCTTTCCATATTTTCATTATTTTTGCGTATGAGCTTTGCATGTTCTTCTAATTTTTTCAAAAACTCCTTTTGTTCGGGTTCTTGTTTTATTCCCTCTTTTTCCGGTTCTCTTTCTGGCTCCTTTACTCTTTCTGACTCCTTTACTTTATCAGTCTCAGTAGTTTTCTTCCCTTGACCCTTCACACTTTCCGCCTCCTTAATCAATTGATAAAGTCGGTCGATTGCCTGTCTAAGACTCAATTTAATATCACCTCTCAGATTCTTTGATTTAGTGATTTGAGTCTTAGCATTCACTACGACGGCTTTTGCTTCCGCCAAACGGTCCGTGTATTTGCTCTTTTGCTGTATAGGTGAGCAACTCGCTGGTTCCTCTGGAGCAGCTCTAGTCACAGCTTTGAGATCGGTTTCCGGTTCTACCATCTTTGGTGGTGTCGAAGTTTTAGGAAGCGAGCTCGGTTTCTCGATTTCCCATGCAATAGATGCACGGGAACTGTTGCATGACGTGTTGGACAGCGTTATGGTTTTATCGAGCGAATCTGGCCTCTCAATTTCCTGAGAACTTGGAGAAAGATCAGCCAGATCGACAAACTCCATTAGCGCGTCCTTGCTATTCTCTCCGACCTTCTTTCTCTTGGAGGGAGAACGTAATGTCGGCATTTTTAAGATTTCCTACTGATTTCCTAATAAAAACGCAAAGGGTATCCAAAAAATATCAAAAATGTCAAAGAAAAAGTTCCGACCAAAGGGCATCCAAAAACGACTATAATGCCCACTTTTCGTGATGTAGTCGATGCACTTTTTTTCGGTTTTTCTAAGTTTTTAGTGGTATTGCTTTAAATTTTAAATGATATTATTGTTGTTTATTGAAGTACTATTGTTTAGCTAGGATTTAGGTTAGGTCAGGTTATTCAAGTATTATTAGAAGTTGGGTTAGGTTAGGTTAGGTTAGGTTAGGTTAGGTTAGGTTAGGTTAGGTTAGGTTAGGTTAGGTTAGGTTAGGTTAGGTTAGGTTAGGTTAGGTTAGGTTAGGTTAGGTTAGGTTAGGTTAGGTTAGGTTAGGTTAGGTTAGGTTAGGTTAGGTTAGGTTAGGTTAGGTTAGGTTAGGTTAGGTTAGGTTAGGTTAGGTTAGGTTAGGTTAGGTTAGGTTAGGTTAGGTTAGGTTAGGTTAGGTTAGGTTAGGTTAGGTTAGGTTAGGTTAGGTTAGGTTAGGTTAGGTTAGGTTAGGTTAGGTTAGGTTAGGTTAGGTTAGGTTAGGTTAGGTTAGGTTAGGTTAGGTTAGGTTAGGTTAGGTTAGGTTAGGTTAGGTTAGGTTAGGTTAGGTTAGGTTAGGTTAGGTTAGGTTAGGTTAGGTTAGGTTAGGTTAGGTTAGGTTAGGTTAGGTTAGGTTAGGTTAGGTTAGGTTAGGTTAGGTTAGGTTAGGTTAGGTTAGGTTAGGTTAGGTTAGGTTAGGTTAGGTTAGGTTAGGTTAGGTTAGGTTAGGTTAGGTTAGGTTAGGTTAGGTTAGGTTAGGTTAGGTTAGGTTAGGTTAGGTTAGGTTAGGTTAGGTTAGGTTAGGTTAGGTTAGGTTAGGTTAGGTTAGGTTAGGTTAGGTTAGGTTAGGTTAGGTTAGGTTAGGTTAGGTTAGGTTAGGTTAGGTTAGGTTAGGTTAGGTTAGGTTAGGTTAGGTTAGGTTAGGTTAGGTTAGGTTAGGTTAGGTTAGGTTAGGTTAGGTTAGGTTAGGTTAGGTTAGGTTAGGTTAGGTTAGGTTAGGTTAGGTTAGGTTAGGTTAGGTTAGGTTAGGTTAGGTTAGGTTAGGTTAGGTTAGGTTAGGTTAGGTTAGGTTAGGTTAGGTTAGGTTAGGTTAGGTTAGGTTAGGTTAGGTTAGGTTAGGTTAGGTTAGGTTAGGTTAGGTTAGGTTAGGTTAGGTTAGGTTAGGTTAGGTTAGGTTAGGTTAGGTTAGGTTAGGTTAGGTTAGGTTAGGTTAGGTTAGGTTAGGTTAGGTTAGGTTAGGTTAGGTTAGGTTAGGTTAGGTTAGGTTAGGTTAGGTTAGGTTAGGTTAGGTTAGGTTAGGTTAGGTTAGGTTAGGTTAGGTTAGGTTAGGTTAGGTTAGGTTAGGTTAGGTTAGGTTAGGTTAGGTTAGGTTAGGTTAGGTTAGGTTAGGTTAGGTTAGGTTAGGTTAGGTTAGGTTAGGTTAGGTTAGGTTAGGTTAGGTTAGGTTAGGTTAGGTTAGGTTAGGTTAGGTTAGGTTAGGTTAGGTTAGGTTAGGTTAGGTTAGGTTAGGTTAGGTTAGGTTAGGTTAGGTTAGGTTAGGTTAGGTTAGGTTAGGTTAGGTTAGGTTAGGTTAGGTTAGGTTAGGTTAGGTTAGGTTAGGTTAGGTTAGGTTAGGTTAGGTTAGGTTAGGTTAGGTTAGGTTAGGTTAGGTTAGGTTAGGTTAGGTTAGGTTAGGTTAGGTTAGGTTAGGTTAGGTTAGGTTAGGTTAGGTTAGGTTAGGTTAGGTTAGGTTAGGTTAGGTTAGGTTAGGTTAGGTTAGGTTAGGTTAGGTTAGGTTAGGTTAGGTTAGGTTAGGTTAGGTTAGGTTAGGTTAGGTTAGGTTAGGTTAGGTTAGGTTAGGTTAGGTTAGGTTAGGTTAGGTTAGGTTAGGTTAGGTTAGGTTAGGTTAGGTTAGGTTAGGTTAGGTTAGGTTAGGTTAGGTTAGGTTAGGTTAGGTTAGGTTAGGTTAGGTTAGGTTAGGTTAGGTTAGGTTAGGTTAGGTTAGGTTAGGTTAGGTTAGGTTAGGTTAGGTTAGGTTAGGTTAGGTTAGGTTAGGTTAGGTTAGGTTAGGTTAGGTTAGGTTAGGTTAGGTTAGGTTAGGTTAGGTTAGGTTAGGTTAGGTTAGGTTAGGTTAGGTTAGGTTAGGTTAGGTTAGGTTAGGTTAGGTTAGGTTAGGTTAGGTTAGGTTAGGTTAGGTTAGGTTAGGTTAGGTTAGGTTAGGTTAGGTTAGGTTAGGTTAGGTTAGGTTAGGTTAGGTTAGGTTAGGTTAGGTTAGGTTAGGTTAGGTTAGGTTAGGTTAGGTTAGGTTAGGTTAGGTTAGGTTAGGTTAGGTTAGGTTAGGTTAGGTTAGGTTAGGTTAGGTTAGGTTAGGTTAGGTTAGGTTAGGTTAGGTTAGGTTAGGTTAGGTTAGGTTAGGTTAGGTTAGGTTAGGTTAGGTTAGGTTAGGTTAGGTTAGGTTAGGTTAGGTTAGGTTAGGTTAGGTTAGGTTAGGTTAGGTTAGGTTAGGTTAGGTTAGGTTAGGTTAGGTTAGGTTAGGTTAGGTT
>OY292461.1:16825000-16838280 GCA_958496255.1 Camptogramma bilineatum
TATTGTTCATCTATGTCTGTGAAGATATCCTTGTTTTGTATTTTTAGTGCGTTGAGGATATCTTCATCACTATTGTATTTAAAGATGTCCCTCATGATGACAAGTGGATGTTTGTTTGTCATCTCCACGACGTTTAGTTGTTTGTCCATCCCAAGCTTATCTTTCACCTTCTGTCTGTCTCTTTCTGTTCGGCATCCTACGATGACCTTTCTGTCCTTCGCTTTCCTGATCTTTTCTATTTCAATTTCTCCATCTTTTGCATTTACGACCTTCCTTATCCTGTCGAGAACCTCCTCTCCAGTCTCCTTCTCGTCTCTAGCCGTGACCACGATCGAGTGTAGCGCGGTCTGTTCCTTTTGAGTATGTCCTCTGGGGAACGCCGCGGCCACACTCGCATAGGTCCTAGTCTCAAGAGTTCCCTGTTGCTTTTCTATGATGTCCTGTAGTTTTTCCATCTTCTCAGTGTTCTGCTTTATCAATTTTGCGTTTTCTTCCAAACTCTTCTTCAACTCGTCCTCGCTTCTTTTCCTTTCTTCTTCCTTTCTTCTTTCTTCTTCATCCTGTTCTTCTTCCCTGTTATCTCTACTCTCTAATCCAAATCTTATTATCAGCTCTGCTTCCCATGCTAGTTCGTGGATCTTTTCTATTTCCTTCAGTACTTCTAACTTTATTTCGTTTTTTATTCTAGAGTTCCCTAGGATTGTTTTTGCCTGATGGACGCAAGCACTGGCTTCATTTGATCTGACTATACTTTCTTTCATTTCCTGTGCACTCCTCTTCGGGGGGGTAGGGATGTATGTCTGATTTAGCTCCAACTCTTCAATATCTCTCCTCGCACTGGTCTTTCGGGTCCTTAGACCTTCACCCAGCGTGGGGCCAACCTCCTTAGATGCCGGAGATTGCTTGGGTGGAGCCTCTTTCGAGGTCTTTGCAGGTGGACTCCTAAACATTTTGAGGAGCGTCGATTTCAACCTTGGTGTAAGTTTGTATAAGTGTTAAATACAGTCAATGGTTTATCTATAGATTTGTATAAGTTATATAATAGGATTTGTCTTAAAACCAATTGCAATATATATATATACGTATATTTTATATATTATGTCTATACTAATTCTTTTTATGTTTCAGATCCGGATCACGGAGTCTGCGGTCTGCGTCAGTTTTTCACAGGTAAGTACTTTAATACTTATTTATCTTACTACTAATTTATTTATCTATAATTTTAAATGTCAAATTTTATGTCACTAACCTAGCCTATTAATATTTATATATGTTTATTTATTTCTATATTTATACTTAAATTAACACTAAAAGTTAAGATATATGTCACAGACCTAACCTATTAATATTTATATATTTATATTTTTAACAATTTTTATATTTATATATTTATTTAAATATTTTATTTTAACAAGATTTGTAAAAAAGCCAATAGGAATCCAAAACAATTCAAAAAATCACTATAATGGGCCCCGACCGAAGGGCATACGAAAAATCCTATATTTTCCACTTGGAGTGGTGAAGTCGGGGTATGGTTAGGTTAGGTTAGGTTAGGTTAGGTTAGGTTAGGTTAGGTTAGGTTAGGTTAGGTTAGGTTAGGTTAGGTTAGGTTAGGTTAGGTTAGGTTAGGTTAGGTTAGGTTAGGTTAGGTTAGGTTAGGTTAGGTTAGGTTAGGTTAGGTTAGGTTAGGTTAGGTTAGGTTAGGTTAGGTTAGGTTAGGTTAGGTTAGGTTAGGTTAGGTTAGGTTAGGTTAGGTTAGGTTAGGTTAGGTTAGGTTAGGTTAGGTTAGGTTAGGTTAGGTTAGGTTAGGTTAGGTTAGGTTAGGTTAGGTTAGGTTAGGTTAGGTTAGGTTAGGTTAGGTTAGGTTAGGTTAGGTTAGGTTAGGTTAGGTTAGGTTAGGTTAGGTTAGGTTAGGTTAGGTTAGGTTAGGTTAGGTTAGGTTAGGTTAGGTTAGGTTAGGTTAGGTTAGGTTAGGTTAGGTTAGGTTAGGTTAGGTTAGGTTAGGTTAGGTTAGGTTAGGTTAGGTTAGGTTAGGTTAGGTTAGGTTAGGTTAGGTTAGGTTAGGTTAGGTTAGGTTAGGTTAGGTTAGGTTAGGTTAGGTTAGGTTAGGTTAGGTTAGGTTAGGTTAGGTTAGGTTAGGTTAGGTTAGGTTAGGTTAGGTTAGGTTAGGTTAGGTTAGGTTAGGTTAGGTTAGGTTAGGTTAGGTTAGGTTAGGTTAGGTTAGGTTAGGTTAGGTTAGGTTAGGTTAGGTTAGGTTAGGTTAGGTTAGGTTAGGTTAGGTTAGGTTAGGTTAGGTTAGGTTAGGTTAGGTTAGGTTAGGTTAGGTTAGGTTAGGTTAGGTTAGGTTAGGTTAGGTTAGGTTAGGTTAGGTTAGGTTAGGTTAGGTTAGGTTAGGTTAGGTTAGGTTAGGTTAGGTTAGGTTAGGTTAGGTTAGGTTAGGTTAGGTTAGGTTAGGTTAGGTTAGGTTAGGTTAGGTTAGGTTAGGTTAGGTTAGGTTAGGTTAGGTTAGGTTAGGTTAGGTTAGGTTAGGTTAGGTTAGGTTAGGTTAGGTTAGGTTAGGTTAGGTTAGGTTAGGTTAGGTTAGGTTAGGTTAGGTTAGGTTAGGTTAGGTTAGGTTAGGTTAGGTTAGGTTAGGTTAGGTTAGGTTAGGTTAGGTTAGGTTAGGTTAGGTTAGGTTAGGTTAGGTTAGGTTAGGTTAGGTTAGGTTAGGTTAGGTTAGGTTAGGTTAGGTTAGGTTAGGTTAGGTTAGGTTAGGTTAGGTTAGGTTAGGTTAGGTTAGGTTAGGTTAGGTTAGGTTAGGTTAGGTTAGGTTAGGTTAGGTTAGGTTAGGTTAGGTTAGGTTAGGTTAGGTTAGGTTAGGTTAGGTTAGGTTAGGTTAGGTTAGGTTAGGTTAGGTTAGGTTAGGTTAGGTTAGGTTAGGTTAGGTTAGGTTAGGTTAGGTTAGGTTAGGTTAGGTTAGGTTAGGTTAGGTTAGGTTAGGTTAGGTTAGGTTAGGTTAGGTTAGGTTAGGTTAGGTTAGGTTAGGTTAGGTTAGGTTAGGTTAGGTTAGGTTAGGTTAGGTTAGGTTAGGTTAGGTTAGGTTAGGTTAGGTTAGGTTAGGTTAGGTTAGGTTAGGTTAGGTTAGGTTAGGTTAGGTTAGGTTAGGTTAGGTTAGGTTAGGTTAGGTTAGGTTAGGTTAGGTTAGGTTAGGTTAGGTTAGGTTAGGTTAGGTTAGGTTAGGTTAGGTTAGGTTAGGTTAGGTTAGGTTAGGTTAGGTTAGGTTAGGTTAGGTTAGGTTAGGTTAGGTTAGGTTAGGTTAGGTTAGGTTAGGTTAGGTTAGGTTAGGTTAGGTTAGGTTAGGTTAGGTTAGGTTAGGTTAGGTTAGGTTAGGTTAGGTTAGGTTAGGTTAGGTTAGGTTAGGTTAGGTTAGGTTAGGTTAGGTTAGGTTAGGTTAGGTTAGGTTAGGTTAGGTTAGGTTAGGTTAGGTTAGGTTAGGTTAGGTTAGGTTAGGTTAGGTTAGGTTAGGTTAGGTTAGGTTAGGTTAGGTTAGGTTAGGTTAGGTTAGGTTAGGTTAGGTTAGGTTAGGTTAGGTTAGGTTAGGTTAGGTTAGGTTAGGTTAGGTTAGGTTAGGTTAGGTTAGGTTAGGTTAGGTTAGGTTAGGTTAGGTTAGGTTAGGTTAGGTTAGGTTAGGTTAGGTTAGGTTAGGTTAGGTTAGGTTAGGTTAGGTTAGGTTAGGTTAGGTTAGGTTAGGTTAGGTTAGGTTAGGTTAGGTTAGGTTAGGTTAGGTTAGGTTAGGTTAGGTTAGGTTAGGTTAGGTTAGGTTAGGTTAGGTTAGGTTAGGTTAGGTTAGGTTAGGTTAGGTTAGGTTAGGTTAGGTTAGGTTAGGTTAGGTTAGGTTAGGTTAGGTTAGGTTAGGTTAGGTTAGGTTAGGTTAGGTTAGGTTAGGTTAGGTTAGGTTAGGTTAGGTTAGGTTAGGTTAGGTTAGGTTAGGTTAGGTTAGGTTAGGTTAGGTTAGGTTAGGTTAGGTTAGGTTAGGTTAGGTTAGGTTAGGTTAGGTTAGGTTAGGTTAGGTTAGGTTAGGTTAGGTTAGGTTAGGTTAGGTTAGGTTAGGTTAGGTTAGGTTAGGTTAGGTTAGGTTAGGTTAGGTTAGGTTAGGTTAGGTTAGGTTAGGTTAGGTTAGGTTAGGTTAGGTTAGGTTAGGTTAGGTTAGGTTAGGTTAGGTTAGGTTAGGTTAGGTTAGGTTAGGTTAGGTTAGGTTAGGTTAGGTTAGGTTAGGTTAGGTTAGGTTAGGTTAGGTTAGGTTAGGTTAGGTTAGGTTAGGTTAGGTTAGGTTAGGTTAGGTTAGGTTAGGTTAGGTTAGGTTAGGTTAGGTTAGGTTAGGTTAGGTTAGGTTAGGTTAGGTTAGGTTAGGTTAGGTTAGGTTAGGTTAGGTTAGGTTAGGTTAGGTTAGGTTAGGTTAGGTTAGGTTAGGTTAGGTTAGGTTAGGTTAGGTTAGGTTAGGTTAGGTTAGGTTAGGTTAGGTTAGGTTAGGTTAGGTTAGGTTAGGTTAGGTTAGGTTAGGTTAGGTTAGGTTAGGTTAGGTTAGGTTAGGTTAGGTTAGGTTAGGTTAGGTTAGGTTAGGTTAGGTTAGGTTAGGTTAGGTTAGGTTAGGTTAGGTTAGGTTAGGTTAGGTTAGGTTAGGTTAGGTTAGGTTAGGTTAGGTTAGGTTAGGTTAGGTTAGGTTAGGTTAGGTTAGGTTAGGTTAGGTTAGGTTAGGTTAGGTTAGGTTAGGTTAGGTTAGGTTAGGTTAGGTTAGGTTAGGTTAGGTTAGGTTAGGTTAGGTTAGGTTAGGTTAGGTTAGGTTAGGTTAGGTTAGGTTAGGTTAGGTTAGGTTAGGTTAGGTTAGGTTAGGTTAGGTTAGGTTAGGTTAGGTTAGGTTAGGTTAGGTTAGGTTAGGTTAGGTTAGGTTAGGTTAGGTTAGGTTAGGTTAGGTTAGGTTAGGTTAGGTTAGGTTAGGTTAGGTTAGGTTAGGTTAGGTTAGGTTAGGTTAGGTTAGGTTAGGTTAGGTTAGGTTAGGTTAGGTTAGGTTAGGTTAGGTTAGGTTAGGTTAGGTTAGGTTAGGTTAGGTTAGGTTAGGTTAGGTTAGGTTAGGTTAGGTTAGGTTAGGTTAGGTTAGGTTAGGTTAGGTTAGGTTAGGTTAGGTTAGGTTAGGTTAGGTTAGGTTAGGTTAGGTTAGGTTAGGTTAGGTTAGGTTAGGTTAGGTTAGGTTAGGTTAGGTTAGGTTAGGTTAGGTTAGGTTAGGTTAGGTTAGGTTAGGTTAGGTTAGGTTAGGTTAGGTTAGGTTAGGTTAGGTTAGGTTAGGTTAGGTTAGGTTAGGTTAGGTTAGGTTAGGTTAGGTTAGGTTAGGTTAGGTTAGGTTAGGTTAGGTTAGGTTAGGTTAGGTTAGGTTAGGTTAGGTTAGGTTAGGTTAGGTTAGGTTAGGTTAGGTTAGGTTAGGTTAGGTTAGGTTAGGTTAGGTTAGGTTAGGTTAGGTTAGGTTAGGTTAGGTTAGGTTAGGTTAGGTTAGGTTAGGTTAGGTTAGGTTAGGTTAGGTTAGGTTAGGTTAGGTTAGGTTAGGTTAGGTTAGGTTAGGTTAGGTTAGGTTAGGTTAGGTTAGGTTAGGTTAGGTTAGGTTAGGTTAGGTTAGGTTAGGTTAGGTTAGGTTAGGTTAGGTTAGGTTAGGTTAGGTTAGGTTAGGTTAGGTTAGGTTAGGTTAGGTTAGGTTAGGTTAGGTTAGGTTAGGTTAGGTTAGGTTAGGTTAGGTTAGGTTAGGTTAGGTTAGGTTAGGTTAGGTTAGGTTAGGTTAGGTTAGGTTAGGTTAGGTTAGGTTAGGTTAGGTTAGGTTAGGTTAGGTTAGGTTAGGTTAGGTTAGGTTAGGTTAGGTTAGGTTAGGTTAGGTTAGGTTAGGTTAGGTTAGGTTAGGTTAGGTTAGGTTAGGTTAGGTTAGGTTAGGTTAGGTTAGGTTAGGTTAGGTTAGGTTAGGTTAGGTTAGGTTAGGTTAGGTTAGGTTAGGTTAGGTTAGGTTAGGTTAGGTTAGGTTAGGTTAGGTTAGGTTAGGTTAGGTTAGGTTAGGTTAGGTTAGGTTAGGTTAGGTTAGGTTAGGTTAGGTTAGGTTAGGTTAGGTTAGGTTAGGTTAGGTTAGGTTAGGTTAGGTTAGGTTAGGTTAGGTTAGGTTAGGTTAGGTTAGGTTAGGTTAGGTTAGGTTAGGTTAGGTTAGGTTAGGTTAGGTTAGGTTAGGTTAGGTTAGGTTAGGTTAGGTTAGGTTAGGTTAGGTTAGGTTAGGTTAGGTTAGGTTAGGTTAGGTTAGGTTAGGTTAGGTTAGGTTAGGTTAGGTTAGGTTAGGTTAGGTTAGGTTAGGTTAGGTTAGGTTAGGTTAGGTTAGGTTAGGTTAGGTTAGGTTAGGTTAGGTTAGGTTAGGTTAGGTTAGGTTAGGTTAGGTTAGGTTAGGTTAGGTTAGGTTAGGTTAGGTTAGGTTAGGTTAGGTTAGGTTAGGTTAGGTTAGGTTAGGTTAGGTTAGGTTAGGTTAGGTTAGGTTAGGTTAGGTTAGGTTAGGTTAGGTTAGGTTAGGTTAGGTTAGGTTAGGTTAGGTTAGGTTAGGTTAGGTTAGGTTAGGTTAGGTTAGGTTAGGTTAGGTTAGGTTAGGTTAGGTTAGGTTAGGTTAGGTTAGGTTAGGTTAGGTTAGGTTAGGTTAGGTTAGGTTAGGTTAGGTTAGGTTAGGTTAGGTTAGGTTAGGTTAGGTTAGGTTAGGTTAGGTTAGGTTAGGTTAGGTTAGGTTAGGTTAGGTTAGGTTAGGTTAGGTTAGGTTAGGTTAGGTTAGGTTAGGTTAGGTTAGGTTAGGTTAGGTTAGGTTAGGTTAGGTTAGGTTAGGTTAGGTTAGGTTAGGTTAGGTTAGGTTAGGTTAGGTTAGGTTAGGTTAGGTTAGGTTAGGTTAGGTTAGGTTAGGTTAGGTTAGGTTAGGTTAGGTTAGGTTAGGTTAGGTTAGGTTAGGTTAGGTTAGGTTAGGTTAGGTTAGGTTAGGTTAGGTTAGGTTAGGTTAGGTTAGGTTAGGTTAGGTTAGGTTAGGTTAGGTTAGGTTAGGTTAGGTTAGGTTAGGTTAGGTTAGGTTAGGTTAGGTTAGGTTAGGTTAGGTTAGGTTAGGTTAGGTTAGGTTAGGTTAGGTTAGGTTAGGTTAGGTTAGGTTAGGTTAGGTTAGGTTAGGTTAGGTTAGGTTAGGTTAGGTTAGGTTAGGTTAGGTTAGGTTAGGTTAGGTTAGGTTAGGTTAGGTTAGGTTAGGTTAGGTTAGGTTAGGTTAGGTTAGGTTAGGTTAGGTTAGGTTAGGTTAGGTTAGGTTAGGTTAGGTTAGGTTAGGTTAGGTTAGGTTAGGTTAGGTTAGGTTAGGTTAGGTTAGGTTAGGTTAGGTTAGGTTAGGTTAGGTTAGGTTAGGTTAGGTTAGGTTAGGTTAGGTTAGGTTAGGTTAGGTTAGGTTAGGTTAGGTTAGGTTAGGTTAGGTTAGGTTAGGTTAGGTTAGGTTAGGTTAGGTTAGGTTAGGTTAGGTTAGGTTAGGTTAGGTTAGGTTAGGTTAGGTTAGGTTAGGTTAGGTTAGGTTAGGTTAGGCTTAGGTTAGGTTAGGTTAGGTTAGGTTAGGTTAGGTTAGGTTAGGTTAGGTTAGGTTAGGTTAGGTTAGGTTAGGTTAGGTTAGGTTAGGTTAGGTTAGGTTAGGTTAGGTTAGGTTAGGTTAGGTTAGGTTAGGTTAGGTTAGGTTAGGTTAGGTTAGGTTAGGTTAGGTTAGGTTAGGTTAGGTTAGGTTAGGTTAGGTTAGGTTAGGTTAGGTTAGGTTAGGTTAGGTTAGGTTAGGTTAGGTTAGGTTAGGTTAGGTTAGGTTAGGTTAGGTTAGGTTAGGTTAGGTTAGGTTAGGTTAGGTTAGGTTAGGTTAGGTTAGGTTAGGTTAGGTTAGGTTAGGTTAGGTTAGGTTAGGTTAGGTTAGGTTAGGTTAGGTTAGGTTAGGTTAGGTTAGGTTAGGTTAGGTTAGGTTAGGTTAGGTTAGGTTAGGTTAGGTTAGGTTAGGTTAGGTTAGGTTAGGTTAGGTTAGGTTAGGTTAGGTTAGGTTAGGTTAGGTTAGGTTAGGTTAGGTTAGGTTAGGTTAGGTTAGGTTAGGTTAGGTTAGGTTAGGTTAGGTTAGGTTAGGTTAGGTTAGGTTAGGTTAGGTTAGGTTAGGTTAGGTTAGGTTAGGTTAGGTTAGGTTAGGTTAGGTTAGGTTAGGTTAGGTTAGGTTAGGTTAGGTTAGGTTAGGTTAGGTTAGGTTAGGTTAGGTTAGGTTAGGTTAGGTTAGGTTAGGTTAGGTTAGGTTAGGTTAGGTTAGGTTAGGTTAGGTTAGGTTAGGTTAGGTTAGGTTAGGTTAGGTTAGGTTAGGTTAGGTTAGGTTAGGTTAGGTTAGGTTAGGTTAGGTTAGGTTAGGTTAGGTTAGGTTAGGTTAGGTTAGGTTAGGTTAGGTTAGGTTAGGTTAGGTTAGGTTAGGTTAGGTTAGGTTAGGTTAGGTTAGGTTAGGTTAGGTTAGGTTAGGTTAGGTTAGGTTAGGTTAGGTTAGGTTAGGTTAGGTTAGGTTAGGTTAGGTTAGGTTAGGTTAGGTTAGGTTAGGTTAGGTTAGGTTAGGTTAGGTTAGGTTAGGTTAGGTTAGGTTAGGTTAGGTTAGGTTAGGTTAGGTTAGGTTAGGTTAGGTTAGGTTAGGTTAGGTTAGGTTAGGTTAGGTTAGGTTAGGTTAGGTTAGGTTAGGTTAGGTTAGGTTAGGTTAGGTTAGGTTAGGTTAGGTTAGGTTAGGTTAGGTTAGGTTAGGTTAGGTTAGGTTAGGTTAGGTTAGGTTAGGTTAGGTTAGGTTAGGTTAGGTTAGGTTAGGTTAGGTTAGGTTAGGTTAGGTTAGGTTAGGTTAGGTTAGGTTAGGTTAGGTTAGGTTAGGTTAGGTTAGGTTAGGTTAGGTTAGGTTAGGTTAGGTTAGGTTAGGTTAGGTTAGGTTAGGTTAGGTTAGGTTAGGTTAGGTTAGGTTAGGTTAGGTTAGGTTAGGTTAGGTTAGGTTAGGTTAGGTTAGGTTAGGTTAGGTTAGGTTAGGTTAGGTTAGGTTAGGTTAGGTTAGGTTAGGTTAGGTTAGGTTAGGTTAGGTTAGGTTAGGTTAGGTTAGGTTAGGTTAGGTTAGGTTAGGTTAGGTTAGGTTAGGTTAGGTTAGGTTAGGTTAGGTTAGGTTAGGTTAGGTTAGGTTAGGTTAGGTTAGGTTAGGTTAGGTTAGGTTAGGTTAGGTTAGGTTAGGTTAGGTTAGGTTAGGTTAGGTTAGGTTAGGTTAGGTTAGGTTAGGTTAGGTTAGGTTAGGTTAGGTTAGGTTAGGTTAGGTTAGGTTAGGTTAGGTTAGGTTAGGTTAGGTTAGGTTAGGTTAGGTTAGGTTAGGTTAGGTTAGGTTAGGTTAGGTTAGGTTAGGTTAGGTTAGGTTAGGTTAGGTTAGGTTAGGTTAGGTTAGGTTAGGTTAGGTTAGGTTAGGTTAGGTTAGGTTAGGTTAGGTTAGGTTAGGTTAGGTTAGGTTAGGTTAGGTTAGGTTAGGTTAGGTTAGGTTAGGTTAGGTTAGGTTAGGTTAGGTTAGGTTAGGTTAGGTTAGGTTAGGTTAGGTTAGGTTAGGTTAGGTTAGGTTAGGTTAGGTTAGGTTAGGTTAGGTTAGGTTAGGTTAGGTTAGGTTAGGTTAGGTTAGGTTAGGTTAGGTTAGGTTAGGTTAGGTTAGGTTAGGTTAGGTTAGGTTAGGTTAGGTTAGGTTAGGTTAGGTTAGGTTAGGTTAGGTTAGGTTAGGTTAGGTTAGGTTAGGTTAGGTTAGGTTAGGTTAGGTTAGGTTAGGTTAGGTTAGGTTAGGTTAGGTTAGGTTAGGTTAGGTTAGGTTAGGTTAGGTTAGGTTAGGTTAGGTTAGGATAGGTTAGGTTAGGTTAGGTTAGGTTAGGTTAGGTTAGGTTAGGTTAGGTTAGGTTAGGTTAGGTTAGGTTAGGTTAGGTTAGGTTAGGTTAGGTTAGGTTAGGTTAGGTTAGGTTAGGTTAGGTTAGGTTAGGTTAGGTTAGGTTAGGTTAGGTTAGGTTAGGTTAGGTTAGGTTAGGTTAGGTTAGGTTAGGTTAGGTTAGGTTAGGTTAGGTTAGGTTAGGTTAGGTTAGGTTAGGTTAGGTTAGGTTAGGTTAGGTTAGGTTAGGTTAGGTTAGGTTAGGTTAGGTTAGGTTAGGTTAGGTTAGGTTAGGTTAGGTTAGGTTAGGTTAGGTTAGGTTAGGTTAGGTTAGGTTAGGTTAGGTTAGGTTAGGTTAGGTTAGGTTAGGTTAGGTTAGGTTAGGTTAGGTTAGGTTAGGTTAGGTTAGGTTAGGTTAGGTTAGGTTAGGTTAGGTTAGGTTAGGTTAGGTTAGGTTAGGTTAGGTTAGGTTAGGTTAGGTTAGGTTAGGTTAGGTTAGGTTAGGTTAGGTTAGGTTAGGTTAGGTTAGGTTAGGTTAGGTTAGGTTAGGTTAGGTTAGGTTAGGTTAGGTTAGGTTAGGTTAGGTTAGGTTAGGTTAGGTTAGGTTAGGTTAGGTTAGGTTAGGTTAGGTTAGGTTAGGTTAGGTTAGGTTAGGTTAGGTTAGGTTAGGTTAGGTTAGGTTAGGTTAGGTTAGGTTAGGTTAGGTTAGGTTAGGTTAGGTTAGGTTAGGTTAGGTTAGGTTAGGTTAGGTTAGGTTAGGTTAGGTTAGGTTAGGTTAGGTTAGGTTAGGTTAGGTTAGGTTAGGTTAGGTTAGGTTAGGTTAGGTTAGGTTAGGTTAGGTTAGGTTAGGTTAGGTTAGGTTAGGTTAGGTTAGGTTAGGTTAGGTTAGGTTAGGTTAGGTTAGGTTAGGTTAGGTTAGGTTAGGTTAGGTTAGGTTAGGTTAGGTTAGGTTAGGTTAGGTTAGGTTAGGTTAGGTTAGGTTAGGTTAGGTTAGGTTAGGTTAGGTTAGGTTAGGTTAGGTTAGGTTAGGTTAGGTTAGGTTAGGTTAGGTTAGGTTAGGTTAGGTTAGGTTAGGTTAGGTTAGGTTAGGTTAGGTTAGGTTAGGTTAGGTTAGGTTAGGTTAGGTTAGGTTAGGTTAGGTTAGGTTAGGTTAGGTTAGGTTAGGTTAGGTTAGGTTAGGTTAGGTTAGGTTAGGTTAGGTTAGGTTAGGTTAGGTTAGGTTAGGTTAGGTTAGGTTAGGTTAGGTTAGGTTAGGTTAGGTTAGGTTAGGTTAGGTTAGGTTAGGTTAGGTTAGGTTAGGTTAGGTTAGGTTAGGTTAGGTTAGGTTAGGTTAGGTTAGGTTAGGTTAGGTTAGGTTAGGTTAGGTTAGGTTAGGTTAGGTTAGGTTAGGTTAGGTTAGGTTAGGTTAGGTTAGGTTAGGTTAGGTTAGGTTAGGTTAGGTTAGGTTAGGTTAGGTTAGGTTAGGTTAGGTTAGGTTAGGTTAGGTTAGGTTAGGTTAGGTTAGGTTAGGTTAGGTTAGGTTAGGTTAGGTTAGGTTAGGTTAGGTTAGGTTAGGTTAGGTTAGGTTAGGTTAGGTTAGGTTAGGTTAGGTTAGGTTAGGTTAGGTTAGGTTAGGTTAGGTTAGGTTAGGTTAGGTTAGGTTAGGTTAGGTTAGGTTAGGTTAGGTTAGGTTAGGTTAGGTTAGGTTAGGTTAGGTTAGGTTAGGTTAGGTTAGGTTAGGTTAGGTTAGGTTAGGTTAGGTTAGGTTAGGTTAGGTTAGGTTAGGTTAGGTTAGGTTAGGTTAGGTTAGGTTAGGTTAGGTTAGGTTAGGTTAGGTTAGGTTAGGTTAGGTTAGGTTAGGTTAGGTTAGGTTAGGTTAGGTTAGGTTAGGTTAGGTTAGGTTAGGTTAGGTTAGGTTAGGTTAGGTTAGGTTAGGTTAGGTTAGGTTAGGTTAGGTTAGGTTAGGTTAGGTTAGGTTAGGTTAGGTTAGGTTAGGTTAGGTTAGGTTAGGTTAGGTTAGGTTAGGTTAGGTTAGGTTAGGTTAGGTTAGGTTAGGTTAGGTTAGGTTAGGTTAGGTTAGGTTAGGTTAGGTTAGGTTAGGTTAGGTTAGGTTAGGTTAGGTTAGGTTAGGTTAGGTTAGGTTAGGTTAGGTTAGGTTAGGTTAGGTTAGGTTAGGTTAGGTTAGGTTAGGTTAGGTTAGGTTAGGTTAGGTTAGGTTAGGTTAGGTTAGGTTAGGTTAGGTTAGGTTAGGTTAGGTTAGGTTAGGTTAGGTTAGGTTAGGTTAGGTTAGGTTAGGTTAGGTTAGGTTAGGTTAGGTTAGGTTAGGTTAGGTTAGGTTAGGTTAGGTTAGGTTAGGTTAGGTTAGGTTAGGTTAGGTTAGGTTAGGTTAGGTTAGGTTAGGTTAGGTTAGGTTAGGTTAGGTTAGGTTAGGTTAGGTTAGGTTAGGTTAGGTTAGGTTAGGTTAGGTTAGGTTAGGTTAGGTTAGGTTAGGTTAGGTTAGGTTAGGTTAGGTTAGGTTAGGTTAGGTTAGGTTAGGTTAGGTTAGGTTAGGTTAGGTTAGGTTAGGTTAGGTTAGGTTAGGTTAGGTTAGGTTAGGTTAGGTTAGGTTAGGTTAGGTTAGGTTAGGTTAGGTTAGGTTAGGTTAGGTTAGGTTAGGTTAGGTTAGGTTAGGTTAGGTTAGGTTAGGTTAGGTTAGGTTAGGTTAGGTTAGGTTAGGTTAGGTTAGGTTAGGTTAGGTTAGGTTAGGTTAGGTTAGGTTAGGTTAGGTTAGGTTAGGTTAGGTTAGGTTAGGTTAGGTTAGGTTAGGTTAGGTTAGGTTAGGTTAGGTTAGGTTAGGTTAGGTTAGGTTAGGTTAGGTTAGGTTAGGTTAGGTTAGGTTAGGTTAGGTTAGGTTAGGTTAGGTTAGGTTAGGTTAGGTTAGGTTAGGTTAGGTTAGGTTAGGTTAGGTTAGGTTAGGTTAGGTTAGGTTAGGTTAGGTTAGGTTAGGTTAGGTTAGGTTAGGTTAGGTTAGGTTAGGTTAGGTTAGGTTAGGTTAGGTTAGGTTAGGTTAGGTTAGGTTAGGTTAGGTTAGGTTAGGTTAGGTTAGGTTAGGTTAGGTTAGGTTAGGTTAGGTTAGGTTAGGTTAGGTTAGGTTAGGTTAGGTTAGGTTAGGTTAGGTTAGGTTAGGTTAGGTTAGGTTAGGTTAGGTTAGGTTAGGTTAGGTTAGGTTAGGTTAGGTTAGGTTAGGTTAGGTTAGGTTAGGTTAGGTTAGGTTAGGTTAGGTTAGGTTAGGTTAGGTTAGGTTAGGTTAGGTTAGGTTAGGTTAGGTTAGGTTAGGTTAGGTTAGGTTAGGTTAGGTTAGGTTAGGTTAGGTTAGGTTAGGTTAGGTTAG
>OY292462.1:0-10000 GCA_958496255.1 Camptogramma bilineatum
CCTAACCTAACCTAACCTAACCTAACCTAACCTAACCTAACCTAACCTAACCTAACCTAACCTAACCTAACCTAACCTAACCTAACCTAACCTAACCTAACCTAACCTAACCTAACCTAACCTAACCTAACCTAACCTAACCTAACCTAACCTAACCTAACCTAACCTAACCTAACCTAACCTAACCTAACCTAACCTAACCTAACCTAACCTAACCTAACCTAACCTAACCTAACCTAACCTAACCTAACCTAACCTAACCTAACCTAACCTAACCTAACCTAACCTAACCTAACCTAACCTAACCTAACCTAACCTAACCTAACCTAACCTAACCTAACCTAACCTAACCTAACCTAACCTAACCTAACCTAACCTAACCTAACCTAACCTAACCTAACCTAACCTAACCTAACCTAACCTAACCTAACCTAACCTAACCTAACCTAACCTAACCTAACCTAACCTAACCTAACCTAACCTAACCTAACCTAACCTAACCTAACCTAACCTAACCTAACCTAACCTAACCTAACCTAACCTAACCTAACCTAACCTAACCTAACCTAACCTAACCTAACCTAACCTAACCTAACCTAACCTAACCTAACCTAACCTAACCTAACCTAACCTAACCTAACCTAACCTAACCTAACCTAACCTAACCTAACCTAACCTAACCTAACCTAACCTAACCTAACCTAACCTAACCTAACCTAACCTAACCTAACCTAACCTAACCTAACCTAACCTAACCTAACCTAACCTAACCTAACCTAACCTAACCTAACCTAACCTAACCTAACCTAACCTAACCTAACCTAACCTAACCTAACCTAACCTAACCTAACCTAACCTAACCTAACCTAACCTAACCTAACCTAACCTAACCTAACCTAACCTAACCTAACCTAACCTAACCTAACCTAACCTAACCTAACCTAACCTAACCTAACCTAACCTAACCTAACCTAACCTAACCTAACCTAACCTAACCTAACCTAACCTAACCTAACCTAACCTAACCTAACCTAACCTAACCTAACCTAACCTAACCTAACCTAACCTAACCTAACCTAACCTAACCTAACCTAACCTAACCTAACCTAACCTAACCTAACCTAACCTAACCTAACCTAACCTAACCTAACCTAACCTAACCTAACCTAACCTAACCTAACCTAACCTAACCTAACCTAACCTAACCTAACCTAACCTAACCTAACCTAACCTAACCTAACCTAACCTAACCTAACCTAACCTAACCTAACCTAACCTAACCTAACCTAACCTAACCTAACCTAACCTAACCTAACCTAACCTAACCTAACCTAACCTAACCTAACCTAACCTAACCTAACCTAACCTAACCTAACCTAACCTAACCTAACCTAACCTAACCTAACCTAACCTAACCTAACCTAACCTAACCTAACCTAACCTAACCTAACCTAACCTAACCTAACCTAACCTAACCTAACCTAACCTAACCTAACCTAACCTAACCTAACCTAACCTAACCTAACCTAACCTAACCTAACCTAACCTAACCTAACCTAACCTAACCTAACCTAACCTAACCTAACCTAACCTAACCTAACCTAACCTAACCTAACCTAACCTAACCTAACCTAACCTAACCTAACCTAACCTAACCTAACCTAACCTAACCTAACCTAACCTAACCTAACCTAACCTAACCTAACCTAACCTAACCTAACCTAACCTAACCTAACCTAACCTAACCTAACCTAACCTAACCTAACCTAACCTAACCTAACCTAACCTAACCTAACCTAACCTAACCTAACCTAACCTAACCTAACCTAACCTAACCTAACCTAACCTAACCTAACCTAACCTAACCTAACCTAACCTAACCTAACCTAACCTAACCTAACCTAACCTAACCTAACCTAACCTAACCTAACCTAACCTAACCTAACCTAACCTAACCTAACCTAACCTAACCTAACCTAACCTAACCTAACCTAACCTAACCTAACCTAACCTAACCTAACCTAACCTAACCTAACCTAACCTAACCTAACCTAACCTAACCTAACCTAACCTAACCTAACCTAACCTAACCTAACCTAACCTAACCTAACCTAACCTAACCTAACCTAACCTAACCTAACCTAACCTAACCTAACCTAACCTAACCTAACCTAACCTAACCTAACCTAACCTAACCTAACCTAACCTAACCTAACCTAACCTAACCTAACCTAACCTAACCTAACCTAACCTAACCTAACCTAACCGAACCTAACCTAACCTAACCTAACCTAACCTAACCTAACCTAACCTAACCTAACCTAACCTAACCTAACCTAACCTAACCTAACCTAACCTAACCTAACCTAACCTAACCTAACCTAACCTAACCTAACCTAACCTAACCTAACCTAACCTAACCTAACCTAACCTAACCTAACCTAACCTAACCTAACCTAACCTAACCTAACCTAACCTAACCTAACCTAACCTAACCTAACCTAACCTAACCTAACCTAACCTAACCTAACCTAACCTAACCTAACCTAACCTAACCTAACCTAACCTAACCTAACCTAACCTAACCTAACCTAACCTAACCTAACCTAACCTAACCTAACCTAACCTAACCTAACCTAACCTAACCTAACCTAACCTAACCTAACCTAACCTAACCTAACCTAACCTAACCTAACCTAACCTAACCTAACCTAACCTAACCTAACCTAACCTAACCTAACCTAACCTAACCTAACCTAACCTAACCTAACCTAACCTAACCTAACCTAACCTAACCTAACCTAACCTAACCTAACCTAACCTAACCTAACCTAACCTAACCTAACCTAACCTAACCTAACCTAACCTAACCTAACCTAACCTAACCTAACCTAACCTAACCTAACCTAACCTAACCTAACCTAACCTAACCTAACCTAACCTAACCTAACCTAACCTAACCTAACCTAACCTAACCTAACCTAACCTAACCTAACCTAACCTAACCTAACCTAACCTAACCTAACCTAACCTAACCTAACCTAACCTAACCTAACCTAACCTAACCTAACCTAACCTAACCTAACCTAACCTAACCTAACCTAACCTAACCTAACCTAACCTAACCTAACCTAACCTAACCTAACCTAACCTAACCTAACCTAACCTAACCTAACCTAACCTAACCTAACCTAACCTAACCTAACCTAACCTAACCTAACCTAACCTAACCTAACCTAACCTAACCTAACCTAACCTAACCTAACCTAACCTAACCTAACCTAACCTAACCTAACCTAACCTAACCTAACCTAACCTAACCTAACCTAACCTAACCTAACCTAACCTAACCTAACCTAACCTAACCTAACCTAACCTAACCTAACCTAACCTAACCTAACCTAACCTAACCTAACCTAACCTAACCTAACCTAACCTAACCTAACCTAACCTAACCTAACCTAACCTAACCTAACCTAACCTAACCTAACCTAACCTAACCTAACCTAACCTAACCTAACCTAACCTAACCTAACCTAACCTAACCTAACCTAACCTAACCTAACCTAACCTAACCTAACCTAACCTAACCTAACCTAACCTAACCTAACCTAACCTAACCTAACCTAACCTAACCTAACCTAACCTAACCTAACCTAACCTAACCTAACCTAACCTAACCTAACCTAACCTAACCTAACCTAACCTAACCTAACCTAACCTAACCTAACCTAACCTAACCTAACCTAACCTAACCTAACCTAACCTAACCTAACCTAACCTAACCTAACCTAACCTAACCTAACCTAACCTAACCTAACCTAACCTAACCTAACCTAACCTAACCTAACCTAACCTAACCTAACCTAACCTAACCTAACCTAACCTAACCTAACCTAACCTAACCTAACCTAACCTAACCTAACCTAACCTAACCTAACCTAACCTAACCTAACCTAACCTAACCTAACCTAACCTAACCTAACCTAACCTAACCTAACCTAACCTAACCTAACCTAACCTAACCTAACCTAACCTAACCTAACCTAACCTAACCTAACCTAACCTAACCTAACCTAACCTAACCTAACCTAACCTAACCTAACCTAACCTAACCTAACCTAACCTAACCTAACCTAACCTAACCTAACCTAACCTAACCTAACCTAACCTAACCTAACCTAACCTAACCTAACCTAACCTAACCTAACCTAACCTAACCTAACCTAACCTAACCTAACCTAACCTAACCTAACCTAACCTAACCTAACCTAACCTAACCTAACCTAACCTAACCTAACCTAACCTAACCTAACCTAACCTAACCTAACCTAACCTAACCTAACCTAACCTAACCTAACCTAACCTAACCTAACCTAACCTAACCTAACCTAACCTAACCTAACCTAACCTAACCTAACCTAACCTAACCTAACCTAACCTAACCTAACCTAACCTAACCTAACCTAACCTAACCTAACCTAACCTAACCTAACCTAACCTAACCTAACCTAACCTAACCTAACCTAACCTAACCTAACCTAACCTAACCTAACCTAACCTAACCTAACCTAACCTAACCTAACCTAACCTAACCTAACCTAACCTAACCTAACCTAACCTAACCTAACCTAACCTAACCTAACCTAACCTAACCTAACCTAACCTAACCTAACCTAACCTAACCTAACCTAACCAACCTAACCTAACCTAACCAACCAAGTGATACAAATATACTAAATATGCCAAATCATAGCTAAACAATAGGACTTGAATAAATAATAATAATATCATTTAAATATATAATCAATACCTACTAAAACTTAGAAAAACTGAAAAAAAGTGCCTCGACTTCATCACGAAAAGTGGCCAATTTGGTCCTTTTCGGATGCCTTTCGGGTTAAGGGCTTATTCGGCTTTCTAGGTGATCCACTGTGAAAAATTGTAGTTTTTCAGCGGGAAACTTTTACAAATTGGTTTTTTAAAGGAGAGCGATGGCTCCCCCCGCTGAAACTCCTTCTCTGCCGGCTTCCGCGGAGGAAGTAAGGGATATCCAATCCTTCTCGGAGGCGATCGGGAAGTTGGTGGCAGGCATCCACACGGCTGTAAATGATGGGAAAAGTGTGACGGCGGCCAACAAGCGTCTTATTAGCGCTGCAGCCGAAGAGATACGGAGAGCAACGCGATTGTTCTCAACTCTCGCCAGTGTTTCAACGGCAGCAGCGCTTTCGACGGGACCTTCTGAAGCGGGCTTTTCTGGCGATCTTACCCAGGACCTTGTCACCTGCGTCCGGGAAGAAATCCGGGGGGAAATGGCCCAGCTGAAGAATTTGGTCGCCTCTCAAGTCCGTTCATATTCGCAAGCTGTTAATGCAGGACCTGGGCCCCAGCCTAGCCGATCTGTGGCCCAGCCCGTCTCCCAACAAACTGCGAACCATAATAAGCCGGCCATCATAGTGACGCCGAAAGGGGAAGTCAAATCCAAGCAGGATACAATTGATGCCTTCAAGAGAAGCATCAGCTTCAGAACATCCTCCTATGCGCCAGCTCGCGTGCAGGCCGTCTCGAACGGCAAACTGCGCGTGGAGTTCGACAGCGCCGACCAGCTTGAAGACACCCTGAAGCGTCTCTCTGATTCCGAGCAAGTGAGCGCTGAACCGGCTCGTAAACTGTGCCCCATGGTCATCCTAAAAGGGGTTTCTAGGGACGTTCCTTCCGAGGAAATAGTGAGCATCCTCAAGGAGCAAAATAGTGAACTTACAGATCTCATTAAAAGTGAAGAGGATCTGCGCCTTCGATTTAAGCGAGACAACCGCAATCCTACGCTCTACAACGCGGTGTTCCTGGCTCGCCCTCCTGTCTATCGGGTTATGATGGACATGGTCAGGGTGAGCCTCGACCACCAGCGCATTCACGTAGATGATTTCTCGCCGTTCATCCAATGTCATAAGTGCCTGCAATTCGGGCATCTGCGCAACAAATGTCCATCGACTTCTAGACCACCTTGCGCACATTGCGCTGAAACCGGGCACAACATGGACCGTTGTCCCCTACGCGAAAAACCATTTACCGCGAAGTGCGCCAACTGCACCTCACACAATGACAAATTTAGGACCAGACTTGACACAAGACATCGTGCAAACTCAAACAACTGTCCCAGACTGCGCATCATGAAAGAGAAAATTTTAAACCGGGTCGATTATGGATTTTAACAACCATAATATAAAAATAGTTCAGTGCAACATCGATAAATCGCGAAATAGTCAACATGAGTTTATACGATCATTCTCCTCTGGAGAGTGTCAAATAGCCCTCTTGTCAGAGCCATACGTTGGCTCTGGCAATGAACTTAAATCTATAAAAGACATCAGCGTCTATCAATTCTCCAATGGCAATAGGGTTAAGGCTTGCATCTTAGTCAAGACTGGTTTCGGCTCCATATTGGGGTTGACCCAATACTCTACGCCTAACTTGTGTGTAGTGCAACTAAATACCAATCATAGGAACATTATCCTCGCATCCGTATACGTTGAACCGGACGATGACCCCTCCAACACTATGGAACATCTAGATTACTTCCTCAAAAATACCAGTAACACACACCGCATAGTGGGAGGAGATTTCAATGGCTGGCATACGCTATGGGGTAGTGGAACATCCAACCTACGAGGAAGGGAAGTCATGGATATAGTCTACGGAAATGACTTATACATCTGCAATTCTGGCACAATTCCTACCTTCGAGACAGTGACACATGGCCGACAGCGAACCTCGATAATAGACTTGACTCTCGCCTCAGACTCTATTTTCGACAGAATTTCCAATTGGCGAGTTAACCTAGACTTCTGTACTTCATCCCAACACAATGCGGTCGAATTCACAATTAATGTCAACCTTGCAAGTCCCTCACGGGATAACAACTTTTCGACCTTTCGGTACAAAGCCAGTAAAGCGTGCTGGCCACTTTTCAAAGACACCCTGCATACGCTCATGGTTTCAACCGATATCCTCGATCGAGACATCGCAAATTTGGATTCTGCCGGGCTAGAAGCCCTAATAGATGACATCATAAGCACCATCCATCTTGCTTGCGAGAAATCCATGCATGTCAAAGGAGGCGGTCGTGGGCAAGGGGGTAAGCCACCTTGGTGGTCAGATAGGCTGGAGTCCTTGAAGCAGGAAGTCATTGGCCTCCACCATAGAATTCACACAGCTAAGCGTCAAGGGGCACCGATGGACTCATTGCTCGAAGAACAGCAGGATAAAAAGCTGCTTTATGCAAAAGAGCTGCGCAATGAGTCTACTGCCAAATTCCGCGAGCTGTGTGAACTGCAGACCAAAGAGAATGTGTGGTCATTGACCAACAGGCTGCTCAAGGAGACTACTCCCAGACGACCTCCTACTACTCTCAAAATCGGGGATAGATTTACCACCAACGGTAAAGAAACGGCCAACGCTCTGTTGGACCACTTTTACCCTGACGACTTGCCTGACACTGAACCGAGGCATCACAATCTGAGAGCCATTCACTCGGTGGATACTGAGGATGATCTTCCTTTTACTGAAGAGGAATTACTTGAGCACCTCAAGTACATGAACCCCAATAAAGCTCCAGGGTTAGATCATCTTACTTCAGACATCTGTCTGAATTTTGCGACTGCGTACCCCAGACTGATCACTGAAATCATGAACAGGTGTCTCACTCTACAACACTTCCCTAGACAGTGGAAAATAGCTTATGTCAAGATTATTCCAAAACCTAGCAAATCAGACTATAGCGAGCTGGGATCATTCCGACCCATAGGTCTACTGCCGGTGTTTGGAAAGCTCCTTGAAAAACTGTTCATCAAGCGCGTTACTTATTGGGCGGCCAAACATGGCCACAGCAACGATCGCCAATTCGGTTTTAAGGAGCAGACAAGCACCGTGCAGGCCATCGATACCGCTATCGGCATAATTAAGCAGGCTAAAACCAACAAGCAGCTGGTTATAGCCATATCCCTGGACATCAAGGCGGCATTCGACAACGCTTGGTGGCCGGCTCTCTTTCATCGACTCCGACGGATGAAGTGTCCTAAAAACTTACATGGTCTCATTCAGGACTATGTACGCGACCGAGAAGTTCTGTTGGATCATGCGGGGGAGCGGGTCAGCAAGCGCATGTCGAAAGGCTGCATCCAGGGATCTGCATGCGGTCCGGTCCTGTGGGACATTATTCTGGATGAGCTGCTAGACACTCAGCTACCACCAGGGTGTCATCTACAAGCTTTTGCAGATGACGTCTTCCTGATTGTCACCGCCAAAGGAGTAGAAGATTTGGGAAGGTCCGCGGAAGGCGCGTTGTCTAAAATCGTCAACTGGGGTAAAAGCGTGAAGCTTACTTTTGGACCATCCAAAACACAGCTGATCGCTTTTACCCCCAAAGCCAAGGACGCGAGAATCTACATGGACGGCCAAGAGCTCGCATACGAGAGTAAGATCAAGCTTCTCGGGATAATCCTAGACGAGAAGCTTCTCTTCGGCCCCCATGTTAGATTTATCACCGAAAAGGCAATGCGCCTCTTCACAAAACTCTGTATGTACACTAGGCCAACATACGGGGCCCATCCAGAAAATGTTAGACTCATTTACCAGCGCGTAATCGAACCTACGGTTACCTACGGCGCTGGTATTTGGGGACATGTGGTACACAAGAAGTACGTCAAAAAAGCGCTCCTCAGCATGCAGCGGGGTTTTGCGATAAAGGCAATTCGGGGCTTTCGCACTATATCAACCACCGCTGCCATAGCTTTGGCCCGCTTCACACCCATCGACCTAAAAATTCGAGAAGTAAATATCATTGAAAAATCCAGATTAGTTGGCACTTGTGACTTTTTGCCAACGGACATACAGCTAGAAAAACTTACTCCTGTACATGAACTTCTTCATCCGGCCAAAAGAATTTCTTTCACTCCAACCGCCTATAGTGAAGAAAACACGGAGTTTAATGAAACCACACTCATTTTTACTGACGGAAGTAAACAAGATGACGAATCAGTCGGCGCGGCATTCGTGGGCTTTGATCCTGGAGGGGGGATGAGCCCCACAGTCACTCGACGTTTCAAGCTTCACGACTGCTGCACTGTCTTTCAGGCGGAGCTATTTGCTATTCTGGCCGCCTGCCAATGGGCTGAACATCACCGCCTACCGAGCACATTCATCTTCACAGATTCACTTTCATCCATCAAAGCGTTAGAAAACCGCAGCAACACCCATCCCATTGTTTCCCAAATACATCAAACCATACATCAGCTCACGGTTATACAATCTCAGAAAATTTACATCTCCTGGATTAAGGGCCACTCGAATAATATAGGCAACGAGGCCGCAGACGCTGCAGCAAAAATGGCAACGAGCCTACACAGGGCTGCACAGTATCTTCGTTTTCCTATATCATACTTAAAATCTAGAATAAGACGCGAAAACTTCTTAACCTGGGAAGCAAGGTATCAGAGCTCCGAAACTGGCATCCACACTAAGGAACTACTTCCAAAACTTAAGGACATCCGTGACCTGTCAAGGGTTTGCAACACTTCCTTTAATCTCACCCAAGTACTAACAGGTCACGGATTTCATAAGAAATACTTAAAACGCTTTCACATCACAGATGATGACAACTGTCCCTGCGACAGCACTACAGAACAATCTATCGATCATCTTTTGAAATCATGTCCGGCCTTTGACCGTCCGAGATTTGAGCACGAAATGCTGTGCAGAAACAACAGTGTTTCACCCTATAATTTGCGAGAATTATTAGATAAGGAAAATTGTATCAAGTCATTCGAAAAATTCATCGATAAAATAGTCAACAGACTGAAATCGTTTAATAATACATAAAATTCTTAAATATAATAATTAATTAAAAAAAAAAAAAATAATAATAATAATAATAATAATAATAAAAAAATAAAATAAAAATAAATTAAAAAAAAAGATAATAATAATAATAAATAAATAAAAA
>OY292462.1:15000-30000 GCA_958496255.1 Camptogramma bilineatum
AGGCTGTTGTACTCCCTGCCTTTTTACCCCTTCCTTTTTGAGCTGTTGGAGGGACACACATTTTACTGCCCAATCTGTGCGCTGACGGCTTGTTTGCCGCCGCGCAGATTTGGCATTTAGGCGTTGCCGCACACGTCAAAGCCTTGTGGCCAGTCTGACCGCACCTATAACAATCCTCGCTGCGGTCAGTCTCTTCCGTACATTGAGCTCGTACATGGCCGTTCTGCAGACATCGATAGCATCGGACAGGTCTTGGTTTCAGCACCTCGATCCTTGCCGAGACCCATCCAACCAACAATCGTCCCTCTTGAGCAAGCTTCTTGATGGCAGAAACCGGGCATTTCACCAGAGCCACACCAGTGCCCCTGGGAGTGCGTCTGATCTCGCCCACCTTTACAGCCTCTGCCGCACAGCCCCCTCTTTCTGAAACTGCAGCTACCAAGTCCTCCTTGGCAACTGAGTCATCGAGCCCCAGAACTCGAAACTCTGCACACTTGGTGGGCCTTGAGATCCGTGCCACGTCCTCTCCTAGCGCCTCCCTCAGTCTCTGAGCTAAGGAATCAGCCTTCGTCGAACTTTCCTCCCCCGCATCAACTTCGAGGATGCGTGCGCCTGTAACCGCCTTACGGAAGCGCAGGCTGGTAATTCCGCAGCTGGCAAGATCCACCTTCGCCTTAGCTTCCGTCAACACATTTAGGTACGTAGTACCCTTCTCCGCTGCTTCCGGCTGCAGTGTTATCACTACCGCAGCAGTCCGTGGAGGGCGCAACTTCACCTTTGTCTGCCGAGGAGCAGACTTTGTGCCAGGCTTTTGGGCTGGCACTTTCTTCTGGGGCTGGGCCTTTTTCCCCTTCCTGGTAACGGTGGACCAACCCTCACCCGGATTTTCAGGGACTGGCGGATCCTCTGGAGCCTGCTTTTTCGAGGAAGCTGCTGCCGCGTTTTCAGCATCACTTTTCTTCTTCTTATTCTCCTTTTTGTTTCTGCCCTCCTTAGGCTGCGTAGTCCTCTTTTCGGCTTCTGGAGTGGCCTGGGATTTCGGAGCTTCCTTTTGTTTTTCCGCAGCCAAAGGAGGCCGAACCCGCTCTTCCGGAAGCAACCGTCCCTCCAGTCCGTCCAGTCGGGCATTGAGCATCCCACCCACCTGGAGCATTACCAATCGGATCAGCTCCTCCTGCTGGAGACTGGCACTCGCACCAGGTGAGTGAGAAGGCTGCTTGTCACTTGCCTCAGGCCTCCTTGCTGAAACTGCCTTCTCAGCTTCAGTCAATCTAACTTTTACTTCCGTTAGTTCTCTGCGAAGCTCCGCCAATTCGGAACGCTGACGCGCGTTCTCAGCCTGGAGTTTCGCAGTTTCCTCCGACACAGTGGACGAGCCCAATTTCTCCACCGCTGCCTTGATGGAGGCTGCAGATTCCTTAAGGGCCCTCATGCAGGTGCCCTTGAGGTGGCCGGACTTTAAAGCCACCATCTCTATTACCTCCGCTGCTTCCACCGCCTGCTTCACAAGATCGGATGCAAGCCCACTGCTATTCTCCGGTCTTGAGGGTGGAGCCACCACCCTTGATGCCTTGTGGGAGGCCACCTTTGCAGCGATGTCCTCCTCCGCTTTGAGGCGCAACTCCTCTCTTCTCAAGGCGTTGAGTTCCGCCTGAGCCTTGGCCAACCCCACGTACTTTCCGGTAGTAGGAGGACGTCCTCTACCTCTCTTCGACGCTACCGCAATAGCTTTGGCTGGAACCGCCTCATCTTCGCTCGAGGCTGGTTCCGAGCCAAGCTCCCTCTCGTGCCGACGCTTGCCCTGTGTCGACACCTTCTTCCAGAGCTGCTTAGGATCCTCCTCATAGACAGCCCCACCACTGCTGACACTAACCATCGATTCAGCATCAGAGACGCTAGATTCCATCATATCAATGGCTATCCTCGACCTTTCCACCGCCAACGCTTTTTCGGCGCACAAGCGCGCTAATTCAGGCGACACAATCACTCTCCGATCCTTTGGATCAACTACGTCTTTTTTAGTTTTATTTAATTCCATACTTAAACCCACGAGTATGGGGGAAATAAAACGTCAACAACGGCCAGTGCCCCCTGTGGCCGAAGAAGGGTACATACTACGGAGGTCCCCCGGTATCCGTAGGGTTTTGTTTCGAGTTTTCCTTCTCTAAGACCGGCCAATTAAGGCAAGCCTCCTTCGGTCTGTCCTGCCCCAACATACCACCTTGACGCCCGACAAGGGGTCGCTGAAGGGACAGCACAGAACCGGTCGGAAAGGTGGCGGAGCCTTCCCAGACGGCAGGGTTAGTGCCGCCTCTCCCAACACAACACTGCTTCTTGAAGAAGCTATTTTCCCCCATATTATAATATAGCTTCATGAAGAAGCTTTCTCTCCAACAAACACTCCCCCCCAACAACGGCGACCGCCCGACTGAACCAACCAACCAACACCCCCCCATTCCAACAACCCCTTTAATCCCCATATTTCCCCCCCTGTGGCCTCAGAAGACCACATCCCCAACCCAACCCTCCCAATCCTATCCCACCGACACGTCCTGAAAAGGACGATGTCGGCGCCTGTGGTTTCTGTTGCGTCTATTTCTGAAGGAAATAGACCAATAACAGGCGGCACCTCGTGAAGGAAGTAACCACAGACTTGCCTTGGGGATCATCACGACTGTTGCGCTCTCCCCCAAGACCAAACGCCTCCTTACCCGCGAACCCCTGCGGCGTAAGGACGGCCCCGAGTTTCTCCAAAACCGGAGCTAGGCAGAACCAACTATTAATGGAGAAACCCTGGACCCGCCCAACCTAACCTAACCTAACCTAACCTAACCTAACCTAACCTAACCTAACCTAACCTAACCTAACCTAACCTAACCTAACCTAACCTAACCTAACCTAACCTAACCTAACCTAACCTAACCTAACCTAACCTAACCTAACCTAACCTAACCTAACCTAACCTAACCTAACCTAACCTAACCTAACCTAACCTAACCTAACCAATCACGCGGAAACTTAAATATGACACTCCACACCTGAGCATGGGTGGGATCGACATTGGCATGTCCAATGAAGTGAAAATCTTGGGGCTAACAATAGATCATAAGCTCACATTCAACAGCCATGCAGCAAATGTGTGTAAAAAAGCTTTGAATGTGTACAAACAGCTTGCAAAAGCCGCCAAGATTAACTGGGGCCTCCATCCCGAAGTGGTACGCATCATATATAACGCAGTTGTGGAACCCGTGATCCTGTACGCAGCCAGCGTCTGGG
Organism: Camptogramma bilineatum; assembly: GCA_958496255.1. Taxonomy (NCBI): domain Eukaryota; kingdom Metazoa; phylum Arthropoda; class Insecta; order Lepidoptera; family Geometridae; genus Camptogramma; species Camptogramma bilineatum. The sequence goes on from OY292462.1 coordinate 18,277, forward strand.
CACCTGCAGCTGAAAAGCTGTGCATCCAGAAGCAGCTCAATACGGTGCAGCGAGGATTCGCGCAGAAACTGTGTAGAGCGTACCGTACCGTTTCCCTGAACTCGGCACTAGTGCTGGCTGGGTTGTTGCCCCTAGACTTAAGAATACAGGAAGCAGCCGCTCTGTATAAGGCCAAGAGAGGGGTTCTTCAGCCAGTATTAGGAGATTTGGAGGTGGAGAGAATGGTGCGGTACGCTAAAACACCACATCCGGCACACAAAGACAGCCTGGAGTTCATATGCCTGGAGGACCAAACGCTGGTGGACAGACACAGCGACAAAGCAGTGCGCATTTTCACCGATGGGAGTAAAATTGAGGGCAAGGTTGGGGCGGCACTGTCCATATGGGGCAGAGAGTCCGAAACCAGATCCCTCAAACTGAAACTGTCAGCGCACTGCACAGTCTACCAGGCTGAATTACTCGCCATACAAAAAGCCACCCTTGTCGTTCGCAGGAGCTCAGAAACCAGCTTCGGAGTGTACAGTGACTCCAGGGCAGCACTCGAAACCATTGTCAATCAAAACTCGACCCATCCCCTTGCGGTCGACATAAGAAACAACTTACGAGACAGCAAACTCCAAAACAAGGATGTTTCCTTGTTTTGGATAAAAGCTCACGCTGGACTGCAAGGGAATGAGAGAGCTGACCAGTTGGCCAAAGATGCTGCCCTAAAACTAAAGACTAGACCTGACTATGACCAATGTCCGGTTTCATTCGTCAAGCGACAAATCCGGATGGATACGCTTGACGAATGGAACCGGAGATATAAGGTAGGCGAAACCGCGTCAATTACAAAACTGTTTTTACCTGATGCAATCGCAGCCTTCAAAATAGTAAAGGAGATACGGCCAGCTGGAGTCCTAACGCAGATAATGACAGGGCATGGTGGATTCTCTGAGTACTTGCATCGCTTCAAGCGCAAGGAGAGTCCATCATGCACCTGCGAACCTGGAAAAGAAGAAACAATTGTACACTTAATTAGCGAATGCCCTATATATGGAAGAGAAAGATTCGATATAGAACAAGCACTAGATATAACAATAGACATAAATAGTATACATAACATTATGGAAGATAAAAAGATAAGGAATAAGTTCTTAGACTACTGTAAACAGATTGCAGGAAAAACTATTGTAAAGAATAAAACAGATAGATAAATTATGTTTAGTATATATTGTGAAAATATATCATAAGCATAAGTATATAAAAAAGTAAAAAACTATAAGAATTAGTAAGAATAAGTAGATTAAGACAAAACATGTAATAAATATATACAAATGAGGTAAACAAGAAATGTAAAAATAACAATAGAAGAAAGTAAGATAAAATAGATAAATAGATAAAATAGATGTAATAAATTAGTAAAGTGAAAAATCGTAGAAGTTAAGAAAATTGTAATAAGTAAATGAAAACCTTAGTAATTAGATATAAGATCCTAATAGCCCGAAGAAGGCACTGAATGTACCCCACCCGTAGATAGAAATAAAGAAAGAAAAAATCTTTGATTTCGTCAAAGGAAGCAGCAAAAAAAAAAAAAAAAAAAAAAAAAAAAAAAAAAAAAAAACACCTAACCTAACCTAACCTAACCTAACCTAACCTAACCTAACCTAACCTAACCTAACCTAACCTAACCTAACCTAACCTAACCGAAACATAAAAACATAAAATTAGAAAAAGTTTACGTCACTCACCCTCGGACATCTTCTTTCTGGAGAGAGGTCTGCAGGTCGCAATCTGCCCAGCACCTGCAACATAAAAAACATACAAATTGGACAATAAAAATTTTTACAACTTATACAAACTTTTATTTTAACTTAGTAATAGGGTAGACATAAGGACATTATATACACATATACAATTTTAAAATTAGATATTAAGACTATAATTACAGTATAAAACTTTTACAAACTTTTATTTTAACTAGTTAATAGGTTAGGTTTGTGTTACTCTGACATCGACGCTCCTCAATATGTTTAGAAGTCCAGTGGCAAACGCTTCCAAGACCTCGAAAGGGGCTCCACTCAGGCACAGTCCGGCATCTGAGGAGGTGGACCCCGCGCTGGGTGAAGGTCTAAGGACCCGACAGACCAGCGTGAGGAGAGGTAATGGAGAGTCTGATAGATTAAATCAGACATTCTCCAAGACCTCCTCGGGTAGTCCACCCAAGCCGGAGGAGTCGAAGTACTTAAGTCGACTATCCGAGGCCAAAGCTTGCCTAACGAAGGTCAAGTCTGAACTAAAGAGCTCCCGCAACACAAAAGGAGAGATAAAAACAGAGGTGATAAAAGCGGTTGAGAGGCTATACCAGTTGGTGAAAGAGACGGAAAAGGAGAAAGGTCAAGGAAAGAGGCTGACGGCTGGACAGAAGAAAGGAGAAGAACCTCCCTCGTCTGTCCAGTCACCACCCTCTTCATCGAAAGTGGAAGAAAGGAAAAGAGATGATAGTGAACTGCTAAAAAATTTGGAAGAGCATGCAAGATTAATAAAGGAAAACACGGATAAGATGGAGAAACTCAAAGACACGATAGAAAAACACCAAGAAAGTCTAGAAAAGAAAACGTATGCGAGTGTGGCTGCGGGACTCCCTAATAGACAGGTTTACGAGCAGGCCGCGCTGCACTCCATAGCCATCACCGCAAAGGACGAAACAAAAAGTGGAGAGGAAGTACTGGACAGAGTTAGAAAAGTTTTGGACGCAAGAGAAGGAGGAATTGTAGTCGAAAAAGTTAGGAAGGCAAAGGACCGGAAAATAATACTGGGATGCAAAACAGAAGAGGACAGAGAGAACATCACAGAGAAATTGAAGAGCGCGGAAGACCTAAAGGTTGAAAACTTGACCAACAAGTACCCACTGGTCATCCTTAGGGATGTCTACGGCCACCATGACGCGTGTGACGGTACCGTAATCGATGCGATAATAGCTCAGAATGAGGAATTTTTTGATTTTGAAGTGGACGGAGATAGTGCAGCAACAACCATGGAAGTCTATTACCGAAAACCAACCAGGAACCCACAAACGCAACACATCATAGTGCGGGCGCACCCATTGGTCTGGCGGAGGATGATAAACGCTGGATCACTCCGCCTCGACTTGCAGCGTGTACGAGTAACCGACCAGTCGCCGCTTGTCCAGTGTTCCCTGTGCCTTGGCTACGGCCATAGCCGACGCTTCTGCCAGGGAACACTGGAGAAGTGTAGCCACTGTGGGGGCCCCCACAAGAGGATGGATTGCGAAAAATGGCTCGCCGGTGAGACCCCTTCCTGCTGCAACTGCGTGCAGGCAAAGGTGGAGAAGGCGGATCACAACGCCTTCAGCCAGGACTGCACGATCAGGAGGAAGTGGGACGCACTGGCTCGAGCCACCACAGCATACTGCTAACCAGCCATCCGCAACCAGGACTCAAGTAAACGGGCCGGAGCATGATGTAAACATGAACCACCGCTTACAATAAACGAGCAGCGAAAAACCGCGATGTATGGCCTACAAAACAATAGTGGAAATAACAATAGAATAAAAATAGCGAACGATACACAAATAAGTCTTGTTAAAAATATATATTGTTACATATATATTATTTGACTAGCATATTAAATAAAACAGATACATAAATAACATACACTAATACAAAATATATTAAGTTCTCAAATAAAAGTATCAAAAAGTAGTAAGTAAACAAAAAGTAAAAATCAGAAATAAAAATAAACATAACATGGAAAAAACAGAAACAAAAATCCTAAGTACAAATGTAAACATTAATTAATCAAGTATGTCCCAAAAAGTTCTCGCATGAAAAGACAACAGAAAGATAAATAAATAAAATATAATCAAAAATTGAAGCAAAAAGCGTATATAAAATTAAATAAGTAAACAGAAAAAACTTGAATATAAGAAAAGTACTAGAATGCGTGAAAATATAAAATAAGATAAAACAAAAATAAGTAAATCATCCCTTCTACACTAAAACTAAAACAAAAACTAAAAAATAAAGTAAATAAATATTAAAAGTAAAAACCGTCACTGACCACCCATGTCAGAGGAAAAGATGCATAAAATAAAAAAAAAAAAAAAAAAAACCTAACCTAACCTAACCTAACCTAACCTAACCTAACCTAACCTAACCTAACCTAACCTAACCTAACCTAACCTAACCTAACCTAACCTAACCTAACCTAACCTAACCTAACCTAACCTAACCTAACCTAACCTAACCTAACCTAACCTAACCTAACCTAACCTAACCTAACCTAACCTAACCTAACCTAACCTAACCTAACCTAACCTAACCTAACCTAACCTAACCTAACCTAACCTAACCTAACCTAACCTAACCGATTCGCGCTCGATCCGTGCCTCAGAGTGCCACGAAACAAAGTCGATCCGCTCGGAAAAAATCATTAAAATTGTTAAAAGTGACCAAAAACTAAAGTGTTATACATCAAAACACGCGGCGCAACACGGCGCATACACTAGTGAAAACCGCGCAGTGATCAGACTAAAATTCGTGAAGTTATTACCAAAAAAGTGATTTTTCAAGAAATTCTGGACACTCAACTGACTTTTACTCTGGATTATCAGTGGTGAGGTACTACTTTTTTGGTGCCTCCTGAGAGGCCCCGTAGAGCTCTACACGACGACATTTTTTCCCGATTTTTCTCGCCATTATTGGCTGAGATATAACGAGAAAAACAAAAACCACGTGGCCACGAGGCCACAGATCCCGACCACCTGGGATACTTTGGACACCACCATTACCTGGACACCGTTGCGCAAGACTCGGAGGCACTTCAAGCTGCTCTTAAAGTTAAGTTTTGAATTTTTTATGGACAATTGAAATTTTTGTGTTTTTCAAAATTTAATATCTCTGGAAAAAGATCTTTTACATATAATTTTTATATCCAAAATATATTCATTACCAGGCCTTCTGCCAGCACTAAAAATTTTGACACCAGTTTATCAGCTGGTTTTTGAGATATAATTTTTTGAAAATTTGGGGTACACACGAGGTACCTTAAATAATATAGTTTTTCTTGATATTTTTAGCTAAGTCGATAGAACATAAAATTTTAGGATATTTACCCGTTTTCCGCAACTCTCTAGCTTAAAATTGAATTTTTGTGTTAATTTTTAGGGAAAAATTGGCGTTTTTTGTATTTTAAAAATCGGGGGGAGGGAATTTTTATTTAAATTTAAGACCAATCGCTAGGTATTAGCGAGACCTTTAAAACGATACCAAACACAAAGGTGTTTGGTTAGAAAACAACAAAGATAGACTAAGGTCGGCCATCTTGGCCGCCATTTTGAAATTTTTAGAAATTCTTTAGAACTGTATAACTTTTGTATTTTTAAGCGGATTTTGATTTGGTTTTTTGTGCTGGCATTGTCTCACCAATCTCCGTCTATTAACGTAGAGAAAGACTCTATATAGAGTCCAACTCCAAACTCCAAATTTGACAGCGGGACGGGATAGGTATCGACGAGACCAAACCGAAAACCCAAAACACTGGGTATTTATGTTAAAAACTAAGGTAGTAGCAGCTTTTCAAAGATTTGGCGGCCATATTGGACGCCATCTTGAAAAGTTTAAAAGCTGCATATCTTCTAAACTAGTTGCCCGATTTTGATGAAATTTTTTCTATCGATAATAAAACTTTAAGGACTATCGTTTCGTCAACAGAGATCGACTCTACGTAGAGCGAAAAAAATTTTTGTGACTAAAACTGACAAATCTTTATTCTAGTTGACGAATTTATCTAGAATTGACAACCAGCTCTTGTTAAGGTATCAATTTGCAAGGTAGAGCCCTACTCTACATTTGCAAAAAATTTTTTACTTACCTTAGTTAACTCACATAAGCTGCCTGCAAGGCTCCCACGACGCGGAACTCACCGCCAAGCACCATCTGAAACAAAAAATTATTATATTAAAATACGGTAAAAAACTAACTAATAGAATTATAAGACTAGTACTTACCATTCGCTAGTCCTCTAGCGTGGAGCTGCACGACAGTTTCTTTGAAGCTGAAGACGATACCTGAAACAAAAAGGTTAGCATTGGTTAAGTTAGGATAACATTATATACACAATTTAGACATAAGTATTATTATATTTATAAAACTTTTACAAACTTATCTACGTTAGTAATTAAGTGTTTTATACAAACGGACGTGTTCCCTTGACAAAATGTATGCCGGACTCCGAACACCAGTCAAGAAGAGTTACTTGTTTGGCGGTACCGTTGACTCTGACCCTAGAAAGACTCCACCCAAAAAGGATCAAGCGGGACCCTCGCAGGAAGGTCCATCGACGCAGACCAAAACGCAGACTGCGAACGTGAGGAATAGCGTGAGCGAATGGGAGCTTGCCAAGGACAAGACCTTCACCTCAAAGCAGATCAAGTCGCCAACTCTCCCGATGAAAGAGGCTTCGACGGCTCCACCTAAGCCAAAATTGACGGCTGTGCCCCGGCAGCAAGGGAAACCAGCAACACGAAGTCAGCCGGCAGAGGCAGAGGCCGTCGAAAGTCCGCCAGCACCGGTGAAGTACAAAAGCAGGTTATCGGAGGCGAAGGCCTGTTTGCAGAAGGCAAAACAAAGCATGAACGAATCAAAAACATTCAAGACAGAATGCAAGACCAATGCCATCCAAGCGGTGGAAAGACTCTATCAATTGGTCAAGGAGTCGGAGGCAGAGATCACACGTGAAAAACCTGAGAAACCTAAGGAGATACAGAAGGAAGTAGTAGAAAAGGTGAGACAAGATGAGGAAAGTGACCTGAGGAAGACAATTGAAGAGCACAGTAAGCTGTTAAAAGAAAATAGCGAGAGGATGGAAAGCTTAAAAGAAGCTATGGAGAAACAGAAAGAGATCCTCGAAAAGACCACGTACGCGAGTGTAGCGGCAAGCCTGCCCAAGAAACAGCACCACGAACAGACCGCACTGCACTCAGTAGTGGTCTCTTCAAAGGATGAAACGGAAACAGGGGAAGAGGTGCTTGCGAGAATAAGGGAAGCAGTAAAAGCCAAGGAAGGAGGTATAAAAGTGGATCGAGTGAGAAAAGCTAAGGACAGAAGGATCATTGTAGGATGCCGAACTGAAGAGGAAAGGGAAAGGGTGAAGGAAAGGCTCCGAACTGCTGAGACACATCTAAACGTAGAGGAAATTAAGAACAAAGATCCTCTACTGATTCTCAAAGACGTTCTTCAGATCAACAGTGACGAAGACATAATAAACGCTTTGAGAAATCAAAACAGATGTGTCTTCCAAGATCTAGGAGAGCAAGAAGACAGAATCGAGATCAGATATCGAAGGAGAGCCAGGAACCCCCATATATGCCACGTTGTCATTAGGGTGTCCCCAAGGATATGGAACCGGATGACGGAAATAGGAGAGGTCCATATTGACCTCCAGAGAGTAAAAGTGGAAGATCAGTCGCCACTGGTACAGTGTTCCATGTGCTTGGGATATGGTCATGGCAGGCGTCACTGCAAGGAGACTGTTGAGAGGTGCAGTCACTGTGCGGGCCCACACATGAGGACAGAGTGTCCGGGATGGACCTCTGGAACAGCGCCCACATGCTCGAATTGCAAACATGCAAATCTCGATTCGGTAGAGCACAATGCCTTTAGCCAGGAATGCGTCATAAGGAAGAGATGGGACGCGCTGGCACGGGCTTCTGTCGCTTACCAGTGTTAAGGGCACCTACAATGTAACCGCAGCAACATCCCCGAACAGTAGTAAGCCTTACTGGGTCCTCCAGGCGAATCTCCAAAAAATGGAAACTGCCACGAACGAGCTTATTATAGAAGCAGAGAAGAGAAAGGTGGCATTTGCGTTACTCCAGGAGCCATATGTGGGTGGCATAAGCCGAATGAAAGATTACAGGGGAGTGCGGGTTTTCCAGAACGCCAGTCAAGGAAACGGGACTGTCAAAGCAGCTGTGGTCGTATTCGACGAAGAACTTGACGTCATACAGTGCCCAGAACTCACCACAAACAACATCGTTGTGGTGAAGATCCGAACTGGCGCCTGGGAAATCACGGCTGTGTCTTTCTACTTTGAGCCGGATCCCACTCCAATTGAACCATACCTGGAGCACGTTAGGAAGATCCTGGAGAAAATAGGGCCCAGAAGGATACTGCTGGGTGGGGATGCTAACGCAAAGAGCGCCTGGTGGGGCAGTGATATTCTCGACAACAGAGGCGAAGAAACCTCTGGCACCATTGAAGAACTAGGCTTGCAGGTACTCAATGAAGGCGACACCCCCACCTTTGATACCATCAGGGGAACAAGATCATACACCAGCCACGTCGACATAACGACCTGTTCTGATGACTTGCTGGACCTAGTAGATGGATGGAGAGTGGTGGACGACCTCACGTGCTCGGACCACAACGGGATAATCTTTAGTATAGCCCTCAAGAAATCCAAAGGTATTAGTGTAAGCAGAACAACCAGACTCTATAACACCAAAAAAGCAAATTGGTGCCAATTTCATGAGAAATTGGCCCAATTCAAAATAGAAAATCATTTAAGCTTAGCAGAAATAGATAAAATTGAAAACAAAATAGAACTAGAAAAAACAATAGTCAGATACACAAACACAATCACACAAACATGCACTGATACCATACCCAAAAAGAAAAAGGAAGAAAAACTTACCCCGCCGTGGTGGTCCGAAGCACTCGTTGCCCTGAAGAGGAGATCCATCACTCTGAAGCGTCGAATCAGGAACGCAGCGCCGGTCCGCAGATCGAAAGTCGTAGAAGAGTACCTGAAAGCAAAAGAAGAATATCAAAATGAGTTTAAGAAAGCACAGGTGCAAAGCTGGAAAGGGTTCTGTGAAAGGCAGGACAAGGAAGGGGTATGGGAGGGTATTTATAGGGTTATAGGTAGGACACGGAAGAGACAGGAGGAGATTCCACTGAAGAGAGATGGAAAACAGGTGGATCAAGAGGAATCTGCCAAGGTCCTGGCAGACACCTTTTATCCGGAGGACTCTACATCAGGGGATGACGCTAACCACCAATTCACGCGCGAGATGGCAAATAGAGTAAATGGATGGGCTCATGATGAACTCCATGACCCACCATTTACAGCACAAGAACTCATCAACGCAGTGGAAAGCTTCAATCCCAAGAAAGCCCCCGGAGCAGATGGCTTCACAGCAGACATCTGTAGACAGGTGATCACCCGCGACCCAGAGTTGTTCCTAGGACTGGTCAATAAATGCCTGGCTCTCTCGCACTTCCCTGACATCTGGAAGATTGCCACGGTAGTAATCCTGAGAAAGCCAGGAAAAGACGATTATACAAATCCGAAATCGTATCGACCAATCGGTTTGTTGCCAGTCCTGGGAAAAATTCTGGAGAAGATGGTGATCGGTCGTGTAAAATGGCACATCATCCCGAAGTTAAACGCACGCCAGTATGGATTTATGCCCAAACGAAGCACCGAGGACTCCCTCTATGACCTGGTCAATTACATACGAGGCAAACTGCTGCAGAAGAAGATCGTCACTGTAATATCTCTGGACATAGAGGGAGCCTTCGATAGCGCGTGGTGGCCCGCTATAAAGGTCAGACTGGCTGAGCAAGGATGCCCGGTCAATATTAGAAGACTCATTGACAGCTACCTGGAAAATCGAAAGGTCAGAGTCAGGTATGCTGGTCATGAGCACGAAAAGACCACCAGCAAGGGATGTGTGCAGGGGTCCATAGGTGGCCCAATTCTGTGGAACCTCCTCCTGGATCCACTGCTGAGAGGGCTGGAGGAGCGTGGCGAATATTGCCAGGCGTTTGCGGATGACATAGTTCTGGTCATGGATGGAGACACGGGGTTGGACGTCGCTCGGCGCGCTAATGCCGCACTCGCCTATGTTGGAGAGTGGGGTGCCAAAAACAAGTTGAAATTCGCGCCGCATAAGACGAACGCAATGACTATAACACGGAAACTCAAATTTGACACCCCACTCTTAAGCATGGGCGGGGTCGGCGTCGGCATGACGAGCGAATTCAAGATCCTGGGGCTCATAATAGACAATAAATTGACATTTAACAGCCATGCTGCTTACGTTTGCAAGAAGGCCATCAATATCTACAAACAGCTGTCTAGAGCCGCCAGGGTCAGTTGGGGTCTCCATCCGGAAGTCATCCGCATAATCTACAGAGCAACAGTGGAGCCAGTCATTATGTACGCGGCCAGCGTTTGGGCTCCAGCAACGGAGAAGATATGTGTCCAAAAACAGCTCAATGCGGTACAAAGAGGGTTTGCTCAAAAGTTGACTAGAGCATACCGTACCGTCTCCCTGAACTCGGGACTGGTGTTGGCGGGGATACTCCCTCTTGACCTCAGGATACAGGAGGCAGCTGCCCTGTATAAGGCCAAGAGGGGGGTGCCCCTGCCAATGCTGAGAGACAGGGAGGTGGAACGACCGACACCCTACGCGGAGACTGGACACCCAGCGGAGCATATTACTCTGGATTTTGCCATATTGGAGAACCAGGAGCAGGTAGATGCACAGAGTGCCCAAGAAATTAGAATTTACACAGATGGCAGCAAGATTGAGGGTGAAGTCGGAGCGGCTTTATCCGTGTGGAAGGATGAAGCCGAGATAAAGACCCTCAAACTAAAGCTGCCATCATACTCCACCGTATATCAGGCGGAGCTCTTGGCACTTTGTAAAGCCACGCGGGAGACTGTAAAACGCTCCGAAAAAACCTTCGGCATATATAGTGATTCCAGATCAGCTCTCCAGACGATTATCAACTACGGTTCCCTCCATCCTCTAGCCATGGAGGCTCGCGAAAACATGAAAGCGAGCAGAGTCCAGAATAAAGAAATATCTTTATTCTGGATCAAAGCCCATGCAGGATTGGAGGGGAACGAAAGAGCTGACCAGTTGGCTAAAGAAGCAGCTGGAAACACTAGAAGACGACCGGACTATGATCCGTGCCCGGTTTCATATGTCAAGCGACTTATTCGTCTTGAGTCGCTTGACAAATGGAACCTTCGTTACAAGTCTGGTGAAACAGCCGGAGTCACCAAGATTTTCTTTCCGGATGCCATACAGGCTTATAGTATAGTCCGCAAGTTCGAACCAGTAGGGACGATGACTCAGGCTCTAACAGGGCACGGTGGGTTCTCCGAATACCTGAACCGGTTTAGGTGTAAGGACAGCCCATCGTGCATCTGCGACCCGACTGTTGACGAGACGGCAGTCCACGTTTTATTTGAATGCCCAGTTTTCTCGCTTAGAAGATATGAAGCAGAACAAACCTTGAATGTAGACATTAACATAAGAAATGCAAACGAATTAATAGCAAATAAGGACTATAGACAAGTCTTTATAAAATACTGCACTGAAATAGTAAATATAGTAAGAACAAGAAACAAATAGGTATAAATTATGGTGAATATATATTTTGATATATATATAAACAGCATAAAGATGTAATAGCAAATAAAGTAGAATAGATAAATAGCGCAGTAGTTTTAAGATAAAATGTAGTAAATTTAAGTAGATAAGTAAATTAGATAAAAATGTAATGTACAACCCTAAACCCTTGGAAATGTAAATAAAATAAGAAACCTCTAGTAATTAAGAATTAGTACATAAGAAAATAAAGATAAAGATAGGTAGTAATTAGCAATGAAAACCCTGTTATCCTAAAATAAGTAAGAACGAAG